>KE749192.1:12893-75142 GCA_000465285.1 Eidolon helvum
GAGTGTTACATTTTGTTAAATTCTTTTTTGGCATCTATCCAGATAATCGTGTTGTTTTTATCCTTCATCCTATTAATGTGGTATTTCACATTGATTGATTTGTATATGTTGAACCATCCTTGCATCCCAGGAATAAATCCTACTTGATAGCTTATGATTCTTTGTGCTATTTAATATTTTGATGTTAATTTTTGTTTGCTAGAATGTCTCAGTGAAGCCACATGGTCCTGAGATTTTCTTTATTGGGAAACTTTTGTTTACTTATTCAAACTTCTTATTTGGAGATCATTACTGGTCAGTTTAGGCTTTCTATCATGTTTCTTTTTTCTTTCTTTTTTCTCATCCCAACTTTACTTGCCTTTAAGTGTGGCCTTGTGTCTGGTTCTCACGAGAGAATGTAAGTAGACATGACATCTGTCCTTCTTAAGTGGGAGTACTTTCTTCACATTCCCCTTATCCTTTTGCCAATGATGCAGGTAACAGTAAGGCCCAGGGGATATCAGTCAAGATAGAAGAAGTCTGGAAAGGCTTCAAGCGAAGCCTCTATTTCTTTTCAGTTTTAGTGGGTTGTGTGTTTCTAGGAATTTATTCATTTTTTCTATATTGTCCAATTTCATGTGACTCTCTCTCTTGTGGGAGAAATTGCAGCCCGAGAGGTATCTCTCAGTGCCAGGCTACGCCAAAGTGGAGAAGGAATGACAGTGGTAAGGTGAAACTGTCCTTAACTCTCTTCAATGTGGCTGTGCTCAGAGTTTGTGCACTGCCTAGGTACTGAAGCTTTTCAAGTGAACTCTAAAGCTCTCATAAAGGTATTTTTGTCTATGGATCGTTAAATTGGTGTTTCAGTGGGACTATGAGGACAGATGCCTGCTGTTCTGCCATCTTGCTGATGTTTCTCCTAAGTCTGTATGTTTTTAGTGTCTTAGTATATCTTGGGCTTCTGAGATTTTTAAGGTCTTGCAAGTACAAATGAGAAGGAGAAAACATGAAAAACAGCTGGAGAAAGGGGATAGGTGGTAAACAAATACAGCTGATGTTGGATATAATTTAGACAATTATTATTGTTACTCATTCTAATGTCTTTCCATTTTGTTACATTTACTCTTGATTGTGTATGAATGAAGCAGAGGAAGTTCATTAACTAATTGTCTTTATATTCAGTGTCTCTTTCCTCTTTCAAAAGGTATTTATTTAGTGAATTGTGGTTGTGCTATTGAATGTTTGCAGTTATGTGTCATTTATATACATATATATATAAAACATTTTCTAGCAGAATTCTCACATCTGGGAGTCTTTCTTCATCAATCTCTATAGAAAATAAAAATGAAAATGAGAACAAACACTTCTTTCAGGAGCAATATCCACATTCTTTGCTAGTAAGGATAAGATCATTTAAGTGACTTTATTCTTTGTCTTCTAATAGCCTTGCCTGTTGAGAGCCTGTACTGAGCAAAATTTCCTTTTATGTTATTCATTCCATTTAAGTGCATATCTTGTGCATATTCAATTTTGACGGTTTTTGAAGAAATATGGCTCTGTGCCAAGATTAATTAACTTCAAAATTTGGGTAATACAGCACTAGTGATAAACTTATCCCTGATATAATGGAAACTTAGGATAATAAAATTAGCCTATTGTAAAAGTGTTTATGTTGGCTCCCATTACTTTTCTCTTGAGATTCCAATAAATGTTCTAATTAATTTGAATGGTTTTCAGTTTTATTATGAGCATGTCTCTATTCAAAATTTCTTGGGCGGTAGCTGGTTTCAGTGGGCACCCACCAGACTTAGAATCTATATTCATGGATTATATAATGAACACTGGTCTTCAATAATGATATGATTTAAGATGGCAATATGAAGAAATATGAATTATATGAAATAAAATGTATGAAGAAGAAAACAGACTTATTTAAGTGCTTCTCAGGTAGCAGCATTGATTTTCATTCTCCTAATTTCTCACTGACATACCTATAAAAATACAAAAGTATTCAAATATTCACAGTTACCTCAACCCAAGAATACATGATTATAATAGCTAATCATAATCTAGGGGAAAAATTCCAAGTAATACAAAAACCTATAAAACTATTTGGTTGCCTAATTGTGCTGTTCTTAATGAAGTAAAATTACTCACTCTAGATAATGAGACTAAAACTAAACTAATTTTCCTTTCTAAACAATATACATTCCCAAATTAAAAAAATGGTACACACATACACATGTATGTGTGTACACATACAACACCAGTCTTTTATTTTTTAAGTATAGTTGACATATAATATTATATATTAGTTTCATATGTACAACATAGTGATTAGACATTTATGTACCTTATGAAATGATCACCATGATGTCTAGTGCCCATCTGTATAGTTATCTAGTGTCACTGTATAGTTATTACAATATTATTAACTATATTCCCTATGCTGTGTATTATATCCTCATGACTTATAACTGAAAGTGTGTACTTATTAATCCCCTTAAACTTTTTTTCAATCCTCCCAGCCCGCTCCCATCTGGCAACCTTCAGTTTATTCTATATATGAGTTTGTTTCTGTTTTTTTTTTCCTTAGATTCCACATATAAATGACATCACACAGTATTTATCTTTGTCTGTCTGACATATTTCACTTAGCTTAATACCCTCTAGGTTTGTCCATGTTAGCTAACCAGTCTTATCATGCAGGTGAAGTAGCTAAGGTCTAATGGCCACATCTTAACACTGACATTTCTACATTTGGCCAGAAATTACTCATAAGTAAAAAGGGAGAAGTCTGGTGAGAACAGAGACTGGGAAGGGGAGGTGTGGCGGGCACTAAATGTGGGATATAGCATTTTAGCTGACTATTTTCTCAAAAAGTAAGACATGGAAAGGATAAGTGCTGTGGGAGAGAAAATTAGAAATGGCCATGTTTCCTGTTATTACAATTATTAAGAACATTTCGGTTGAGAAAAAGAAGAATGTATAGAATGCAAACTAGACATTGAGAATTTATTTTAAAATTTATTTATTTGCAAATAACAATTGGTGCCTTTCTGGGGAGGCAGGAGCCATTACAGATGCACTGAGAGAGAGAGCAATTCATTAGACAAAAATCTCTGCCTTCATAGACCATTTTTTGTGGTGATGGAGGATGGTGAAGTTATTAATAAGTATACATACAAAAAATAAATGCTGGTGTTGTTAAATACTTTAAGAAACAAAAGCAGAATAATTGTCTAGAAGATAAAAGTGATTCGAAGAGAAGGTAAATGACTACTTGATACAGGATGATCCAGAAGCTCCTTTCTATTAGAGAGCATGAAGCTCAGACATAAATAATAAGAAGCATTTTCCAGGTTAAAGAAATAGCAAATGCAAAAGCCCCAAGACAGGGATGAATGTGTTGTATTTTGAAATGGTAACGGGCTGTTTTAATGAGGCTGATATGCTTCCATTTTCATCGATCTCTAATATAATATCAAAGTTAGTAAAAGATATATCTGTATTTTTAGAGGAAATTTATAAGGACCTATTTCACTAATCTTGAATCTTATTCACTGAAAAAAAATTTTATAAGAGTCACATAGGGTGGACAAGAACATTCCGTTAGTGAGAAAAAAATCTCCTGTAAGAATTATAAGCAGGCCACTATGTGAAAGCAGGAGAAATAAGTAGTGCTTCGGTTTCCTTGTGAGATTTGTTAGCCATACTTATTGCAGATAGAAAGAAGGCCACTTTGTCAAGGGCACAATAAGGTAGAGTGTGGAGGTAGAAAATAAAGTAGAGGCGGCATGGGCCAGGTTATGCAGGGCCTTGTAAAAGTGCGGATTACATTCTGAATTCCTGAGAAAAGAAGAGGTGCGAATAAACGCTCTTTCTCGCTGCTGTGTGAAAAATGGACATTAGTGGGTGATGCATGAGAGCTTGAATGTCTTTAAGAGGTTGATGCAGTAGATGGCATTTGGGAACACAGAAGGGCTGTTCCTCACAGCTTGCAACTCATCTTGCTGTTGCTAGAAAAGGGAGATGAGGTCCGAGTGCAAGTGGAGATAAAGATCGTTTCAAGGACAACCTCCGTGCACTCTAGGAAAACAATCGATTATATAACTTATCACCGAGGATAAAAAAACAAAAAAAAAACAAAAAAAAAAACAAAAAACTGGAGGACTTATTAGAAAAATGCAGAATAGGGGAAATAAATGTTATTATAAAAACTAACATCTGAATACATATTACATATTACATAACAATTGTTGCAAATGTCAATTATTAATTATTATAAACAAAAATTTAAAACATTTTGAAATACTGTATTAATTTTGACAGAGGTATTAAAAGCTTTACAATGTTCAGAAAAACAACCTGCCAGTTAATGAGCTAAAGACAAGGTCTCCTTTAAAAAGGCAAAAAATACTAATTATCAGGAATAATGGTCCAACTTCATTAATAATAAAAAAGAAAGTTAAAAAACAGTGAAATATTATTTTTATCTATTAAGTGTATCAAATAACATATATAAATTTTAAAATGAAAGGGTTATCATTTTTTCATAAGGGTAGTATTTTCCTGCACTGTAAGTAGAAGTTGAAATTGATACAATGTTAATGAATGGCAATGTGACAATAATTAGCAAGTAAAAAAAATGTTCATACTATCTATTCCACTGATTCTGCCTCTATTAATATGTCCTAAGGATATCATCAATAGAAATAAAAGTATGCAAAGCAAATACTAAAATCTTAGTGACTTGACTTAGGAAAGGAAAATTAAGAATCACATTTTTTATATGTATTAAAATATGTTTATAAATTTGCTAAACTATCTACCAACAGTATGTAGGATTGTAATAAGAAAGTTACATGCTTCTCTCAAATTCAGTGTTTTCAATTTTTTTATTACAATTATTTTCTGTTAGAGTGAAGGCTGAGTAATTATTGTTGATTCACGAAATTACAGTAGATATAAACAGTACAATAAAATAAGGCATGCATTTCACCTGGATCTTTAGAGATTCATGACGTTGCATGAGAAGATGACATATATCAGAATTTTGCCTGAAGGGTCAAGTAATAGTGTCAGATCAAATGTTAATGTGCATGATATAATACCTTTTTTCTCCAAACTATTTATTCAAATAATAAATTCAAATACCAATAATTGTGGTGATGAAAATAAATAAAACATATCTAAACATTTAAATATAGCCTAAAAATGGAAAAGTTTGCCTTAGGTCTATGCTCAAGAGAAATTACTCTGAATTTCATTTAATTTTCTTAATTGACTTTGTCTCTTTTGGAATTTTATTGGTTGTGACATGAGAAAATACATTAATTTTTAAAAATCTCATGAATAGGATAATTGCATGCATTTATTTTAAAATGCATACTTATTAATATTTTATAGTCCATTGATAGTGTTTAAATGGTTCCATATAAGAGTCATGCAAAAGCAACTGAATAAAAATGAAAATTTTATAAAACTATATGTATATTTTTACATATATAGAAAAATGCATAGGGTAACAATTTTACTAAGAGAATGCTATTCAATGATGCACTGTTCTTTTAAGAAACATAACCAAAAATTTGAATCTTAGGAGCACTGATATTTTAATTAGGTTCTATACGTTAGGCTAAAGGTAAAAACAAAACATTTCTCTGATGATTTACACAACCTTATCCACCTAGACTGTCCATCTACAAAATAAAATTTGGTCCATTCAGTTAAGAAGGAATATCCTCAAATTTGTCTAAGACTTTAGTTTACTAAATTTATTTATTGATACTGAAAGTAAAGTAGTTCTCTTGGTTAGTTGGTCTAGTCTTTACGTATTTTGACATAATATTGCTAATGTTGACATAGAGTGGTATATCTATAACCTCGTGTGCAAAGTTTGATTAAATCTTAGCTGGAATAATGATTTACATAAAAAATAACTTTGTGAATAGAGCCAGTTTAAGGTCATATTTTGGGTGTAAATCTTTGCTTTTGTTTTATTCTCTTCTTTTGTTGTAGGCAAAGAAAAGCAAAGAAAATTATACACACACACACACACACACACACATATATATTTGTCCAAATAGGTAAAACTTGTCTATGTTTTATAGATAGTTGGTGGTAATTTTAATAATGTATTGAAAGGAAAAGATCCTGAAAACAACTTGGGGGAATGTTGCAGGAGAGAAGTGAAAGATAATAAATGTCCACTATAAGAAAATAACTTTAAGAAAAGAACAATGACAAAGAGAGAAATGGAGGTTTTGTTTTATTTTATTTTTTTGACTTGTGTAATAAAACAGATGAATAGAGAAAACAATGTTTGCTTTTTCAAAGACAGAAAATACTAATCAGATACTCTGTATAGTTTTTGAACCTTACATTATTATTTTTAAAAATGGCTTACATTTCCTTATTTTTCAGAATTCCTGGACTTGATCTCTTGTTCACTATTCACTTATGCCTTGACTAATTAACTTTACAGACTTAAGCTGTCTATGGTTTTTCAGGTTATGTGATAAATGTAGGCAATGAGCAAAAATAGATGAGTGCCTGCTCTCACAGATCTTAGATTCTGTTGCAGAAGATGTACATTAATTACATAACCACACCTGTACATTCACAGTTAAAGTTACATAAAAATAAAGAAAAAGACAATGAGTTTATATAAAAAATGAAAACTAACCTAGCCTGGGAAGTAAGAATAGAGAAGATAATTTCATTCTGAGAAGATGAACCATGAATTCTTATAAATGATAAAATATGAACGAAGATTATTTCTTGCAGATGGATGAGCAAGTAAGAAGGTGTTCTTATTAGGAAGAAATGAGATATAAGAAAGATAAGATGATTGTAATTGAATTGGGGAAACCGATGGTAGATGAGCATGTAGGAGGACCAGAGCAGACAGGGGAGGATTTAGTAACCATGTTAAGTTGTTTGATTTTATCCTAACAACAGTAGGGAACCATTGGTAGATATAAAGTTGATCACATGACATGATTATATTTGTTAGTTTTCAAAAGTAAATTATTGCTATTGAATACAGAATAAAACAGAGACGGAAATTAGTCGGGGGTCATTGTTATAGTTCAAGTGAGACATGATGATACTTTAAACCAGAGTGGTGTAGGTATAGATGAAGTGTGGATTGATATTTATGAAGTAAAATCAACAGGACCTTGTCGTAGATTAGATATTGGAGGTGAGGAAGAAGGGAGGAGTCAAAAATGCTTTCTAAGTGTCTGGATTGAGAAGTTGTATGGTTATTAGGATCATTCTATGAGACAACATACCCTGAATGTGGAACAGATTGTGGGTGATACAGTGTTCTGTGTGTGATGTGCATGTGTGTATGCACAAAATAACTTCAAGTTTTAGGCATGTTGAAGATGAGATTATTTTTATATGTGAAAGAGAAGATGTAGAGTAAGCAAAGAGATATAAGTCTAGAGGTCAGATCTGTGCTGAAACTATGAATTGGCTGTAATTTTCATATAAATAGATGGTAATTAAAACTCTGTGTGAATAAATTGCCTTGTCCATTAGGAAATACTAAAATATGAGCAATTTTCAGCAGACCAAGTATTGAGCTACAGAAAGTAACCAGGTAACAAAGAATGAGTTAACAAAGCAGGCATAGATGAAATTGGCAGAGACTATGAGGAAATCTAGATTCCTTTCATGGACACAGAGAAAAGGTAGTGTTTCAATAAGAAATGTTTTGTAATCAATATCAGATTCTGATAGGGAGACAAATAAGGTGAGGTCTGAAACATACCCACAATGCTGAGTATGGGGAAAGCTGCTTCAGGGTAGTGCTGTCGTCATATGCAGTATCACCTGATTTTAGGCAAAAATAAAAGCTAGAAAGTAATGGAACAAGGCATCACAAATTTAAGCGAAAATGCTTTTGAAATGAGAGGACAAGATATCAAGTAAAAATTTAAAATAAATATTAAATCAGTGGGGGAAAAACTCATGTAAGGACTTGGAAGATTGGCTTTTCAGAGACTCTACTGTATCAAAAGAGCAACCTATGTAATAGACAAGATTCTATGATTCATCATAGGGTCTGATAGAGAGCTAGAGAGAGAAATCTTAAGTCTAGGAAGCAATCAGTACAAATGGGAAGTGACAGCAAATGGGCTCCAAAAAAAAGGTCATATGAGAATTTTTACCCATAAAAAAGAATATTTGGATATTAGAGGGAAATGTATATTAAAAAAGAAACAGGAGGAAAATAAAGCAAAAACTGAAATATCCATGGTCAAAATATGAAACAAACTATGAACAGTCCCAATTTGAAGAATTCGTAGGATATAATAAAGGTAATACATTTGACCTTCACACCAGAAAACATTCTCATTTTAGTGGCAAAGTGGTCATGACTTTGGGACCAGAAAGAAGGGAGTATAATCACTGTCTAAATGTGGTTCACTCAAGTTTTCATTAAAGATTAGTTTTATAGCAATGCAAATCTATTAATGTTTTCAAAATTTAGGATCTATCTGTTGGTAGAAATGAAGTAAATATTATTAAGTTATAGAGAGAAAGGTAAAACATAAGCAAAGTAAAAGAGAAGTAGGAAAGTTTGAGGAAGAAAGTATAAGGGAGTTAAATACTCAAATAACCTAGGGGAGAAAGAATTAGAGAATGTTGAGGGCACTGCTAGAATAAAAAAGAGAGATTTAAGTATAATATAAAGTTTACAAAGTCAAGCAAAACATAACTAAAAAATGCAGGGCTTTCTGCCTTACCATATGTGTTTGTGAAAAAAAAAAAAAAGCTTATGTTAGGCTGCACTTTTTAAAAATGATAAGGTGTATGGGGAAAAAAATAGGATAAAAGGAAGTCAAAATTATGTAACTTTCTAAACTGAATACTGACAAAACAATTTTCATACCTTGGGAGATAACTTAACCTAGGCTGGAGGCTTCCTCGGGGGATATTAAATATGTACAAAAAACAATAGATTGGAAATACAGTTTCATGGTGAGGGCACATGAAGAATGGAAGTCGAGTTTTAGACACAAGAAGAGCAACCTGCCAGGATTTGAAAAAGGCGGAAGAGGTCTACCTGCAGGTGTTCAAAATTAATTTTCTTAAAATAGAGCTGAAAGGGCTTCTTGCCTGTATAACAGAGAACAAAGTTGTTTTTCTCTGAAGTTACAGTTTTAGTCCTGCTATTCTACCCTTTCCCTAGGGGGAAAAATAAGTACAAACAAGTTCCATATTAATACTAACATTATCTCCCTATGTACTAATATCGCATAAAACAATTGATATTTCAGAAACATAGGTTACAGTAGAACAGAATATAGCTATCAGCATTTGGGAGGCAGAAGAGAGATTTTAGGGTATTATATTTACATAAATTGTGCCTTTTAGCAGGAAGCCAACAGAGATTATTTAAAGTAGTAATTCAGTAGGTAAAATTAACAAACATTATTTAAATAAATCAAGGGAACTACACTACAAGGATGAATTAAGGGTGGTTACCTCGGGACTGTGACCAGGTTATAGACTGCTGTATTTCATTTAGCTTGTCTGTTTTATTTTGTATTTTAATCATGTTATATTATTTGGGTTGGGAATCAGCAAAAATAATAAAAACATGAGCATTAATTTATCAAACAACAAAGCTAATCCCTAATGGTAAAAACCACTTTTTTTCTTTTGGCTCTTGGCTTTACTACCTGGACAAATTGGTTATTCTAAATATTCTAGTATTTTACTCCAAAGTGGAAGAGTGCATTGGTTAGGGATGATCTGTGCCAAACTTCTCTCATTAGTTTTCCTATCCATCTTCATCTAGCCTGTGATGAAGCAGAGAGGGCTAAGGATTTTCATCGGACTAGAGAAGAAAGCCCTGTCCTACTCCCAGTTTATTCAAGGGAACTTGAGCAAAGCAAAGCACTGAAGACCTTTTAACTTTGCCTATAAAAGTGAGATGATTATAACTACTATGCAGTATTATTAGGAATATGAAATTACATATAAATTTAAGGGACTGGTGATGGTAAGAGTTTAATAAATGTTAATTATCTTCATTCAAATAATTTAACAATGTTTTAATTACATTGAGAAACTCTAAGTTAATTTAAAATTGCTTTATGCTTCTTTCAGTGGCAAAATCATAGTTAGTAAACATTCTAATTCCATGAATGCCATGGGCAAATAGAGGCTTTAATTTAACTCTCTGCTTCCCTTGTATAATTGTTCTTACATCATGCAATCTAAGTACCTTACAGATTTCATGCTCAGGCTCTTAAGAAATTATGGTGCATTTTTCCTTCCAGTATTAATCACTTTGAAGTAAATAAGTCTGTCATGAGTGAACGTGCCTCTTTAATAACAGTTTGTCAGCTATTCACTGTTAAGTCTATAAAGGGAGACTGAGTTTACTAGTAAAAAAATGTTTTTAACAGTACTTCTAATTTTTAAGTGTTTCCTTTTCATAATATTGGCCTTAGCTAGAGAAAAGGGCATATATTTTGGGAGTATCATACTTCTTCCTGTCCCACAGTTAATGAGGCACATGAAGCATTGACTGGGGCTTGATCATGCATACAGAACAGGCAGCCAAGAGCAGGCACATTCGTCTCTCGCAATGAAACCATCTGCAGCCAATCCCAGCAGGCTTTCCTTCAGGGCTGTGAGCAAAAGGCAAGAATACAGATTGTTTCTCATTCTACTTCATTCTAGCGCCGCAGAGGCGAGATTCAAGAGGGAAAACTTAAATAAACAAGTACAGATGTCTTTTTCCAGGTTATTTTCCATTTTCCAAATCTTGACTTTAAGTTGTATAATCAAGGAGAAAACATTCTCAGATGAAACTAAACACATTTTTATACATGAGAGAAACAGGGTCATATGTGAAGAGATGCACATCTGCTGGGTCTTAATTTTAATCATTTATTTGACAGATAGTTCTGGACAAACAGACTCAGCCATGACCAGATGTAGCATGTCTCTGTTAATAATCTGAGTTAATTGAGTCTCCCTTTTGCCATTTGCCAATTATCTATGGATCCACAATGAGAGATTTTCTTTTTTCTTTTCCTTTTTTTTCCACTAAGGTTAGAGAAACATAAACCAAGAGATCGAGAAGGATGAGGAATGTCATTATGATCTTACTGCAACTGGGAGTAGGTGCCAATGTTTTTCTGAGAGCAGCTGAACAGAAAACAATTCAATAAACTTTCCTTGGAAAGTTTCACACAGATTGTGAATGGCTTTTTAAAGTGTTTCTCTTTTTGATTAAGGGAAATGGAAGGGAGGTAGGGGAGGGAAATATTAAATGGAAAGTATTCACTGCTGGAATATAGATTTTCATTGCTATGAGGGAGTGCTCGGTGGAGATTTTCACCACATCTAATAATCATTTTCTCAGTAGGCTGTAAAAAATTAGGAGATTATGTTTCTCATAATCAAGGCACTATTTATCAGGCATACTACTTAAGAATTTCATTGTTATTGATAACTAGCACATGTTATTCATTTATAAGACTTGCCCAAAACGATGCATTCTTGCTTAAGAAATGAATCATTCAAGAGCAAATAAGAGTTTCAGTTATCTGCTGATTATAATCGTTAAGCAGTGAAAAGAGCAACTTGGGTGACATTATATCCTTGAAAGAAACACAGTTGAAAATTTAATATGAACCCACAGACAGAAAAGGGCAGCATCTTTTCTTTATAGTAAGTTCATCAAACATAAACTGAACAAATTTCTGAAGGTCATGACTATTAGTAGGGGGTCAGTGTTTCAAACGGGAAATATCAATGTACTTGAGGATTATGAACCAGCATTATTGTTCAAAGAATGTTAGCAATTTTGAAGAGAGAATGTTGTGTCTAAACAATAAACATGATGAATTTATAAATTCTTGAACCTTGTTCTTTCAACTGTATAAAAAGAGAGTTTTCTCTTTAGTTTGAAATGTTTCTCTTTTGGCGTTCCTTTTGTAATGTGAGTGCAGTGGTTATAAGTATAGAGATATGCTAATTTTAACTATATAAATCATAAATATAAGGAATATCAATAGCAAAATTAAATTAACATCAAAAATGGTAAAATATTCTAAAATGAGAAGCAGTGGAATGTACACTGAATTTTTTATTTATATTTTTCCAAGTCTGTCTTTAGAATTGAAGTATGAGCTCCCTGGGATCCAAAACAACTAAGTGTTATTCATCTTTGAGTTTCTAGCTCCAAGCACAGTGCCTGACACATAGTGGTTGCTATAAATGAATGAATAAATGAATGTATGTATGTATGTTTATTGAGTAAACTAAACAATGTATCAGTGGTAAATGTGGACACCTCAATTTTCTCCTTCACATTGGGGAACGAATGGGCAATAAAATACATAGATAAAAAGAGCAGACAATTAACTACACAGCTATTCCGAATTCCTTTCTTAACCTAAATGTATATCTTCTTGAATGAGATATTCAACTTTGCAGCACAAAGATAAAATGAAAACAAGCTATTGATCATACATTCTTTAAATGACAGAAAAATTCTACTTGGAGCAAGATAAATCTCCACAGAGTGTATCATTGATATTTATAAATTCACTCTTCTTTTCTATCTTTGATTTAGACATAGGAACTCCTTGTTTTAAAGAATTAAACATCATTTCCCTGCCATTTACTCTCAATTTTTTCTCTCCCTTCCCATTCCTTTTCTCCTTCCTACTTAACATTCTCTTCCTTTATTCTTTTGTCCTCTTTTTTGTATGTTTACACATTGACATGAATTCGGCATGATTTTTTCTAAGAACAAGATCTTTTCAAATTAATTATGCAAATATATATTTAGGTTGTACAAAGAATTATGATTTATGAGAAGGTGCAATATGATTTTATTCAGATAATCACAGTAGGTTGAACACTCCAGATGCTCAGATACCTGGAAGATGGGAGTGTACCAGTATGGTGGATTGCTTTAGACTTTTATAAGAAGGAGCAGCAAGATATAGGCGAGGTAATTTTACAGTTGAGATTGTTTTTGTAAACGAGGAATCTGAGTCAGTCAGGAAACGTTTATCTCTAGGCTGTGGAAATTAATGAAGACCACACAAATAAGAACAATGAAACGTTATTTATTCAGAGCTTGCTATTGCAAGTGCATCGGCCACTATCACTTGCATTTGGCAGAGACTCAACAGTAGTTACAAGAGTAAAGCTCTACAGTGGAAAAAAAGGGACGGCTTCAGGTGTGGCTTCAGGTGTATCCTGATTGGAGTCTGTTGCCATGGGCATGCTGTAGGGCAGGCTAACCAGGAGCAGGGCATCCTCTGATTGGTTAGGGGCACACGTTGGGCTTTCTGTGGTTGTTCCTAAATTGGAAATAGGAGTAAAATTTAGGGAAATTGTCAGTTATTTATTAAGCAAGTTCTGGCAATGTGTGAACTATTGTTACGAGGGTTATTGTTTGAGACAATCTGACTTCCCAAAAATCTGACCTTGGGCAGTAAGTTGGCTTCCTAGGTGACTGAGTTACTACAGGGAGCAGACTGTTTTCCAGGGCTTGTTGCTGCAGATTGTTAGAGATCTATTTTATACGTGATCTTTGTTTCATATATTTAGTCATTCAGAGTCTAGCTGGTTTCAGCAAGGAGGAACAAACCGTTCAGTCAATCATTTATGAAACAAAGAATGGAAATTTGAAGTGTTTGTTTCTAGCTTTATCATAAACAAGGGTGCTATCCATGAGTCTCATCTAAGTCGTATGGGGAAAGATGGTTCTTTGCAGTAAGCTGTTACCCAGAACACAAAAGACTGGGAGATTTCACAAAAGTGGGTGGGTGGGGGGAATTGACACCACTGTTCACTGGGGGCAGAGGATTCAGGTAAAGTTTATCACTGTTAAAACCAAAATGTTTTTAGACAAGAAAGAAACTTAAGAACGGTTATTAAACAAGATGAGTTTAATTACTCTTGATTATATTTGACAAAAGATATCTTGAAAATGGGAAGAATGACAAATATTAAAAATGTGTGTGTGGTTAAGAGAACAGAGGGTAGAAATTTTAGCAACTCTCTGCTTAAGTGCTCTTTCTACTATGTCAAGTGCATAAAAGAAGATGGGAAAGTTGGCATTTAGATATATAGCAATGAACCTCAGAAACATGATTTCTTATGGGAGGCTTGACCACACCTGAAGACCAGAGAAGTCACTGAAACAGGTTAGAAAGTTAAACCAAAGAAGGATGTTTTAAGCAAAATTGCCAAAGTAATCACTAAAAATTAATTCACTGTAATTTTTTTATCTTCAGCTCACATCTCACTGTAAATCTCTAGTCCATCATTTCTTTTTTATCTATTAGATTCAATATGCTTAGAAAATGTGTTAATGTAGTTATTATTAGCTCCCAAAAACGGCTAATGTAAAGATCAAGTGGCTATTACATAAGAATCACCTTGAGTAGTTGCACAAAATAATGTCAGATGAATACTATTATTTTTTCATGACTTTCACAGCAGTGTAGGAAAAAAATGTGCTTCTGGGAAAAACCATGCATTTTTCAGACCATAGCCTTCCAGGAGTTCTCTAATTTTTAGCCTATGGAACCCTACTCTTTCACTGCCTTCGAGATATTTTAGCACTCAGTAAATTGTAGATGACTGATAGCATTGCAAAATAAATATTGTCTATAAATATTCAAATTTTTTCAGTGAGAGGTACAATTGACTTCCCTCATCCACTGTGAAAGAATCCAGATATTTTTTTAATTTTAAAATTCATCAATATAATCCTCATGTGCCTGTTCTTTGGATTCTCCTTTGAACTAGTTGTAACATATTACTGATCTCTCATTAATAATGGGTTAAATAAAATTTTACCACATGTTCATTTTATATCTGTATGAGTGCAATGACTTAAATTTCTTTGAAATTATCCTTTAACAGGAGTTTAGTTTAAAAGTGAATATACTCTTAGATATCAAATTAAATAATGTCCATTTTGAAACAGGGACTCTTTCTCATATTAACTGAATCAACTGACCTTACCTTAATTTACTTTCTTTTTTTTATTCTAATCTTTAAATTTGGTATGATTTTAAAAAATTAAGCTATTTTCTTGGTCTTGTTTGGGTATGTGTGTGTGGGGTGTATGTGGAAGTATGAACAGAGCCTCAAGGATAAAAGACTGTAACAAAAATGATCATTTGTGTCATTGGCGTCCCAAGAGAGGAGAAAGAGGTTAGGGCTAAAAAACTCAAAGGAATAATGACTAAAAACGTTCTCATTTTGTTAAAACACATAGCTCTACATACTCAAGGAGTTGCGCAAATCACAAACAGGATAAACCTAAAGAACCTATGTCAAGACACATCATCAATAAGCTACTGAAAACTAAAGATGAAAAATCTCAAAGGCAAGGAGAGAGAAATGACACCTTATCTCGAGGAGAAAAACAATATGAATGCATACACATCTACCTGCATAAATGTCCAAAGTATCACACTAAGTGAAAAAGTGAACCCCCAACGCTACCATACTGTATTATTTCATTTATATAACATTCTTGAAATGAAAACATTACAGAAGTGGAGAACAGGTTAGTGGTTGTCAGGATGAGCATGGACGGTTGGCTATCAAAGCAATGGGAGGGATTTTTGGGGTGGTGAAAAAGTTCTGTTTGTTGACTGTATTAATATTAATATCTTGGTTGTGATGTTATACTATAGTTCTGAAATATGGTGCTGTCGCTGTTGAGGCCGATGACAGTTTGGTGTCGCCCCAACAGCTGCGGGGAGGGAGAGGGATAACGATGGTGGAAGTGTAGTTAGCATTTTTCTTCTGTTAAGATTTCCTCTGAAAAGATTTATTAAAACTATATTTTAGACAAAGCGTGCCTCAAGGAGGCACATGGTTTCAGTGAAGAGCTGAAACAGAGTGCTGTAACACAATAATCGACACAAAGGGGCCACAAAAAGGCCATGAAAGGGCAAAAAACAGGGACCAGAAGTGGGAACATCTGCATTTTATCTGGGCCGTGATGGGTGGTTCCATCGGCATTCCTAGGTGATTGGCAAGGGGGGGGGGGGGGATTGACACCTGGCTGCTATATAAGTCTGCCTGGTGCGCATGTGCATACCCAGAATTCTACCATTGGGGTGTTCTTTGGGATGTCTCTAGGCTGGTCCCTTATTCCTTTGAACCTCACTCCCATCCCTGTCACTCATGTCTGACTAGCTATCTAACACTACTATTGGGGGTAACTAAAGAAAAAGTACATGGTATCTCACTATACTATTTCTATAACTACATGTGAATCTAAAATTATTTCAAAATCAAAAGTTTAATTTTAAAAATATGTATAGTGAAATATGTATGTATTCTATTTCATGAAATGCCTTTTCCTTCTCAAAATATCTCTTTTCACAAAGCAGACATCCTCAAACTTGTATACAAACTAAGTAGCCGTGAGAAAAGTATTGAAAAAAAGATATTTGGATTTTATTCCAGACCAATGAAATCATGATTTCTGATGTGGAGGCTTCATAGTTTTTTGTTTGTTTCTTGGTTGATTTTTTTACATCCTATCAGGAGTAATTTCAAATGTAAAAGTAAAAACAATGGCGAAACAACAAAAACTCCCCATGCATGCATCACTCAGCTTCAAAAACAATATTTTGCCTATTTTGTTTTATTTGTATCCTCTACAATGTCTTTTTTTCTCTATTATTTTCGCTTCCTTTTTTTTTTTAATTGGGAGTAGATTCCTTTAAATTAAATAGAGGATATTTTTCCAATTCACTCACAAATACTTCGGTACTCATTTCTGATTCTCTTTCCTAGCATCCATTTCATATAGATACAAAAAAAAAAAAAAATTTTCTTTGTGATGACAACTCTTAGAATTTACTCTCTTAACTTTCACGTACTGTATCATACAGCAGAATTAACTATAGTCAAGCTGCACATAACATCCCTAGTACTCATATATCTTGTAACTAGAAGCTTGTACCTTTTGACCATCTGTCTCCTGTTTCTCCTCCTGCCACCCTCTGCCCCTGGCAACCAAATCTGATCCCTTTAAAATTTTTTTCCCTTCAACTATAAGTGAAATCATACAGTATTTGTCTTTTCTGTCTGACTTATTTCATTTAACAAATGCCCTCGTGGTCCATTCATGTTGTTGAAGATAGCAGGATGTCTTTATATATTTTTTTATGTCTGAATAATATTCCATTGTGTATATGCATACCAAAACATCCTTATCCATTTATCCCTCAGACAGTTAGGTTGTTGCCATGTTTGACTATTGTAAATAATGCTGCTATGAACATGAGGGTGCAGATATCTTTTCAAATTAGTGTTTTCATTCAGATTAATACTCAGAAGTAGAGTTGTTGAATCATATGATAGTTCTATTTTTAATTTTTTCAGGAGCCTTCATGCTGTTTTCCAGTGACTGTACCAGTTTACAGTCCTACCAACAGTGCACAAAGGTTCCATTTTCTCCACATCCTTACTAGCGTTTGTTATCTCTTCTTAATGGTCATGCTAATATGAATGAGGTGATACCTCATCCTGGATTTGATTTGCTTTTCCCTAATTACTAGTGATGTTGAGTATGTTTTTGTGTACCTGTTGGCTTTTTGTAAATCTTCTTTGAAGAAATCTATTCAGGTCTTTTGCCCATTTTAAAAATTGGATTATTGTTTCTTTGCTATTGACTTGTATGAATTTATATATTTTGGATATTAATCCCTGATAAATATATGGATTGCAAACATTTTTCCCACTCCATAGATTGTCTTATCACTTTGTTGATAGTTTCTTTTGCTGTACAGAACCTTTTTAGTTTAATGCAGTCCTACTTGTTTATTTTTTGTTTCCTGTGCTTAAGGTATCATACCCAAAAAATCATTCCCAAGGAGCTTTTTCTATCTTTTCTCCCAGAAATTTCATGGTTTCTGGTTTTAAAATTAAGTCTTTTATCGGTTTCAAATTAATTTTTATGAGTAGCTTAAGAAAAAGGTCTAGTTTCATTCTTGTACATGTTAGTATCCAATTTGCCAAGCACCATTTATTGAAGAGATTATCTTTTCTCCATTGAGTATTCTTGGCTGCCTTATAAAATAGTAATTGACCATATATGTTTGGATTTATTTCTGGGCTGGATTTTTTTTTTTTAACGTAATGCCTGTAGTGGTAGAATAGCTAATGAAATGAACAATAATTCTATAATATCATAAAATACTCACTCTATACTGTTTCATTTTCTCAGATGTCTTTTTTCTTCAAAAAATAACTGATATAATCAAATGAGGATTTCAATGAAATCTACATGTCATTTTCTCATTAAGTCTCAAGGTCAATATCATGATATTTTTCTTTAAACTTTTAACCATTTTGTTTAAATTGAGAAAAATTAGTATGTTTTTAAGGACTCTGTAGGTTCTCCCTCACACCTTTTTTTCCTTCTAGTTTTGTTTTCAAGAAACTCTTGCATATTCTGTAAAACTTCTAGTCTGGATATTGTTTATAACATCCCTATGATGTCTTTTAACACATATCTCTGTCCTTCATGTTTCCTGTAAGTGGGTTGTATAGGCTTGATCAGAATAAGAGTTGGCTTTTTTTGACCCGACTTCTTCAGTAGTGCTATTGTACCTTTCCATAAGAAGTTAAAAAAATCTTTGGGTGTAATGTTAGCAAAAAAAAAAAAAAAAAGTTGATCTTTTAATTTTTAAAAAGACATGAAAGGAGTAATATTTTATCATTTATTAGCTGGTAAATGGCTGTAAAGGAAATTTTTCATTTACTAACTGATTACTGTGAAGAATATTAACTTTATTTACAATTTTCCAGAATAATAGTTGGTTTCCTGATATAACTCAATGAGATTTTGTTTTGAATGCCATTATAATCTCAAGAGTATAAACATTTTGTTAGAATCCACTGTTTTCTATTCCTATTGATACTTTAATGTACTCAATTTTGTTCCATGATAACCTACTCAATTTGGCATCTGCATTCCTTTGATATGACCATTGCAAACTTTCATAGTTTTCTTGCTTTTGATAGGGTGTTCCCAAATTATTTTGTACACTTCCTACCCATGCCTGAAATCTGAGAATTCTTGGGTTTTTTTAGAAGATAAACAATATTTAGAGTTCACAATGTGGACACCAGCAGTGCTTATTCCTTGTGAAGTGGTCAGTGCTTCCAGGTCTCTCCAATGAATAGAACTAGGAAATATGTATGAAGTTTTAAAATACATGATAAGCTCATCAAATGTAAATTTTAAACTTAAATTCAGAAGCATATGTGTCAACGGTATTTTTTTCTGTCCATGTTAAATAGACACCAACTTAGTTATTTGCTGTCTCAAGGAAGCCACACTACTACTAACAATGTGATACTAAAATCAGTTTTCACTCCTGTGTCCCCACTTTTAGGGCAATTTCACCAGGAATCCAAGCCTTAATTATTGTATTTTAAAGTCACTTGAAGTAATTCTTTTCCTTGTGGTTATTCTATCAAATCGATATGTTTGTATCAGATATCAATATCAAATCAATAGCTTTTCTTTTACAAAAATATGACTTATAGAAAATCTAATTTTCTTTTTAAAACCATAAAACTCATTTTCCAAAATTTTAAGACAAATTTATAAAATATAGCATATTCAAAGAAGTCAGATTTTAACATTAAAGGCTTTTATTAGGTACGCACATATACATACAGTTTCCAAAATTAATTTCTACTCAGATGTTTGTGTGGATACAAAATGTCAGGGCAATAAACAATCATCTCACTAATGATTCTTATAAAGAACATAATGCTATTTATATAGATTTTATCAAATATATAAAGCAAAATGTCACAAGCCTTCAAGCTATAACAACCGAATGAGGCAATTGTATGCTTTACAAAGAAATATTATTAGCTACTGGTTAATTTATCTTTTTAGATTATATTAGGATTTAAATATCCTAAATGCAACAATTTTCAACTGATATATTAAAACTTGAGTTAGCAATTTCTATCTCATGAGTATAGATTTTAAGCCAAATATACTTAGTTTTTCTATGAAAAACTTTTCCATTTAAAAATAGGTATTTGTTTTGGGCCTTTGGGGAATGTGTATGCTGGATAAATAATATGAATTTCAACTATGAAGAGTAGTAGGAGTTAGAATTAATGCTCTGAAATTTTAACAATTGTTTTAAAGGATCAATGTTTTCAAGTGGTTTCAATTCTTCTTAAAATTAGAAACAGTTGATATTTTTGAGATTTTAACAAAATAAGTGTGCAGTACTGGAAGAGATCGGCTTTTTTTTTTTCCTTGTCACAAACCTGTGTTAACACTGCACTGCTAGGCCATAACTAAGTTAAAATGTAAGAGCGCTGAAGACTTAAAATATTTTAAGCTAAATAATTACTACCTTCCTCACTTAGGCAAATTTAGATTAAAAAGAAGATAATTAATTCAGCATCTCACTAGACGGCTTATTTATTAGATGTAATAGAAATATAATTCTCATGGAGGGACAGAAGACCATGAAAATCTCTGAATCTAGAAAATACATTGGTTGTCTAATCATTATGATTTATAATTTACCCCGGACTAAAGCAATCTATCGACAAACTGGAGGTATACAGCTATGTTAGAATGAACCAAAGTAGTAATACTTGTAATACGTTGTTTTTGTTAAAGAATAAGCATATTATAAGAAATGACACCAGAACTCATTACAGTAATGCTTTACAATATATTAAGTTATCACTATGTTTGCAAAAACTAATTCTTTCTGGTCTTGGTATGTGAGTCTTCGTCTAAGGACACATTTTTCTACCCTAGTCTCTGAAGCTGAATGCCAGTCTTTTGGAAACTGTAAATACATATATTTATGTAGAAATAAAACTCTTATGTACTTACATGTTCATAAAACATCCAGTTCTTATGGTTTACAATGACTAGAGATTAGTAGTTTTTAATACGATTATTCTATTAATAGGTAAGACACAGATAGTTATTTTATAGTAAACTAATAACCATTCTCTTGATATATTCCTGATTTATAGAAAATTCAATTCTATCACAGACTGCAATATAGAATTATATAGGATAATGATGAAAAACTAATATCTGAATTGTATTTTCCTTTATATATTATTATTTGGAAACACAGCTTGAAGTATTTTTTGTCTATTTCTACTTACATAGATTTTTTGATAGATATCCTTTAGCTGATAGGAAAATTGATGCCATGAATGAACTAAGAATATGACCTTAATCAAGAAGTTTTACCACATGGTTCTCTGGAGAAGCCTGGACACTGAGAGTTGACACTCTCCCTGAGTTCAGCCTGTTCTGTATCTCAAAGGGATAGGAGTTGGCATTTAGCTGAATGTGGAGCAAGAATAGACAGACTGCTATGCTGCTCTTCTGTTCAACAGCCTCATCACAAAGGACAGGTTCAACTTGGGGCAGGGTTTTGTGTTGTCAAAATAGAAACCTACAAAAACATAGACAAATGTCATCATGAAAGCCAATATAGAACCTGTAACCTTCATAGACAGGGCTTTGGATTTTAGAAGTCACAGGGTACTGCCTTTTGACATCTTCCCACAAATTGGCCATGAAAGCTGTTTCCATGGTGATTTTGTATCAAGCCATGACCTCTAATTCTTTTAGCTTTCCAAATTCATCTTCCTATTTGATATACCCTTCGAGATACACATTATTATGCATAATGTGATATTTGGCTGACAGGGTTTTATTAAACACATTTGATTATCCAAGTTAAAGAAATGGGGGCTAGAAATAGCTTGGCTAATTTCAGAGTTAAAAAAAAAAAAAAACAGGAAAGAAATTGACCAATGTTTTCAGGCTTAGCTCACACAAAATGGCTGTGAGACCTTGAGAATGTCAAGTCACCTATCTGTAATAGGGTTCCTCTTCCATGTTTTATATGCCTGTAATGTATGTAACAAGTCTTCCAGACCAAAATTACAAAATGTTATGATTTATGAAGTTTTTTCAATAGTTCTTATTAAATGCATTTGTTGGCATAATTTCCTTGAATAACATGACAAAATATTTGATAATAGTCATCAAACAGCAAATTTGTCATGAATTAGAACAAAGAAATAGGCCATAACACAGGGTACACATTGATTTAAACCCCATCATCATGCATGTCTGGAAAGTTAAACGCTAATGAAATGCAATTTTAATATGAAAGAATGAGTCTGAGGCCAAAGCTAAAATAATAGAGAATAAAATCATCAAAATGGAAATAAAACAACAATTAGATAACTGCAAAATAGCACAGTTTCTAACAATGTAGATGAGATGACCCAGTCTAATTGCTGTATTAAACCTAGCAAAATAGAGCTCAGACACTCATTTCGTAGGGTTTTGGAGAGAAGGTTTGCATATTATATTTGAAATTGAAGCATAGAATTGAATTGTATGAGTTCATTTACTTGCTTTCTGATAAAATGTTCCTTACAAACCATTTCACACCATTAATTATACATGTGTTCTGCAGCGAATCTAAGATCACTGCTAAATTTTCACTAAAGTAGAAAATTCCAATGTAAGAATATCTTGGATTTTGTTGGGTAAAGAGAGGACATTGGAATCTGAAAATGAAGAAGAGTGATAGTCTTTTTCTTTGCATAAGAAGTTGTTTTAAAACATGTCTATGTGCTTTTTTTACTCATGATTTTAATACTAGAGCACCCTACTATTGTCCTCTAAACCAGGGAATATTGTAATCTCAGAGTGGGTTTCATTATTCACGTGCATTTATTAAATTATACCAGAGACTATTTCCCTAGGGAAAAGTCATTTTGAAAATGTGGCTGGTGTTACCCTGAAATGGAGTAATTACATATATAATACTTGGCAGAAGAGAAATTCCTTTTTACTGCCTTTTCTTGAACCTAACATTTAGTGGACTTCAGGAAATTCACCTGGGCTATGTTTTTATTTCTTCTTTTTATTTTGTGGAGAGGTATAGCGTATGGTGCTATTGTGGCTTTAATATGCATCAGAGTCACCCATGGATCTGGCTGAAGTGCAGATAACTCAGCAGCTGTGGGGTGGGGGCCTAGGTGACAACTAAGGTGATCTGTGGACCACATTTTGGAGCAAGGACTTAGAAGCAGAAAACCAGTGGGAGCTGCAGAAAGAGTAAATGGGCTAGGCAAAATTTGTAACTTTTTCAGACCTTTGGTAAATAAAAAAAAAAAATTACTGGAAATTGTCAATGGAAAAGAGGGATATTAAATTTCCTAATTTTCAAAAAGTGAATATGAATTTCACTTTCATGAAATTAAAAGCTAAGTATTAACAAAAAGGCAACAGCAATAACATGCATTGTGCGAACAGAGGGTAAAGCAAACCAGGATTGTTGAATTCTGAGCCCTTGTCTGCTGAGAGTGGATGTAGCCTTTCCCAGCTAGCAGTTTAAATTTCAGAAGAGCATACAGTGTAAGCAAACAAATGAATAAGAAAGGTAATAAATAAAACCAACAGTCTTGTAGAAACTTTCTGCTTTTCTCTCTACTAATAATTATCTCAGTTTGTAATACAAAAACAGGTTTTTCCTCAAACTTTGTGCAGAGGTAGCTCATCTGAGACACCACAGGAAAAACAGTGGAATGTTAAAAGTTTGCCCAGATCTAACTGAATGTGAAGTTTTCTAGGTGTAACAACTCTCTGGCTCACTCTGTTGGAGATAAACTTAGGAGAATTTCCTAGTATGTTTTATAACTTCCTCTTTGGCCACAACCTTGACCCAGAACAATCACTGAGAAGAACATATTAGAGCACAGTACTGTTGTCCGCAGTAAATTAGTCAGGCTGTGTCCAGTTCCTCAGGCATCCATCTAAATCTCTTTCAAACTTACTGCTTTTGGAAATGAAAAAAATGCACGATAAGGCTACTTTCTGTGTTCCATCAAGGGTACCATGTTACCAAACTTATCTCTGAATAGTAATATAACTTATGAAAAGATTTTTTGAAAATTTGATTTTAAATAAGTTTTTTTTTTATATACAGGCATTTAATCCTGGCACATGTGACTTACTACAGTTGGCAGAGATTACTTTTGTCATGTGGTAAGTGACATGCCATGTGATTTGCTGTAACATATTAAATGGTGTAATCGTATGACACAAATATCAAGTAACACCTTCTCTCAAATCACTCCATTGTGTACAGACTATCAAGTTAATGAACAGCAGCAACATTCAAGTTTCATATAGCTCTCTCAAATTTTGAACATTAAAATTACATGTTCTTTTCAAATATATTGTTTTGTACACGTTCTATATTAAATTTGAAGGGCTTAAGATGCCCCCTACAAACTAGTTCTTATAATGCATGCATTTTTTGAACATTTAGAACAGTAAAACCTCACCATATTTTTTTTGTGGTAATTGTCAATGTGAGTGTTTCTATGGTACTGATTTTTAAAATACACACCAACAAATTATACGAATAATAAACATGACTAAATTACATTGCTCTTAAGCTTACTCAACAAATTTTGATTATAGAAAAAATTACAAACTATTTCATGCATTTCATTTTATACAGAAACAGCAAAAAAAAAAAAAAAGCATACAGATAAGTATTCAGGTTATAACAATCACGGACCACTAAGTTCAGATTATAATACAAGCCTGCCATCTACTGACTACATAGGACAGGTGGCTCCTCAGTGACATGAATCACTCTGTAATCGCTATTTAAATTTTAAGTGGGATAAAGTAATATTCTATATTTTGACAGGTTTTTAGTTCATAATAAGGAAACCTTAGCTCAATACTCTAAGAAAGTAAATTGGTATCCTAGTAAAAGTTTAAAGATTGAGTATCATGTCTAAATACTGTTGTAATCATTAGCACTGAACTAAATCATTCCTGAAAAAATGTCCCTAATAAAAATAGAATTTAATTATATGATAACTGCAATGAAAAAACTTGTAAGAGAGATTACAAAATTTTAAGTTTATATGAAGCTAAACCTTACGAAAAAACTGGGCAACATAATTAGGCATACTGGACAATATATATATAATTACTTCATAATAATAATTTCTATTTAAAAGAAGAGGGTGAAATTTATTGGTAAATAAACAACCTTGTGCATAATGATTTTTATATAAAACTTTTTCAATGTTTTTAAAAAATTAAAATTATATCTCTACCAATATCCATCTTCCTATATATTTAAACATGCACAGAAAATTACATCATGACAGATACACACCAAATTGGTAATGTTGGCAACCATTAGAATGTGAGAAAGAGAACATTTTTATATGAAGGCATTATTTAGGAATAAAAAAATTCACAAGACAACCATGTTGTACCTTATTTCCCTTTGTGTTATGAAATTTAAAAATATTTAGTAATTTTAATTTACTGCATATTTTTTCACTGAGCATCCTAATTCTAAATGTTTGAGACATAATTGTCTTTCAGAATTTTAGTTTTTGTCTTAGTTCCTTTATTAAATGACAATCTTTGAGATGTTTCTTTAGAAATGCATATGAATGCTAAGAGCAAGGAGAACGAATCTTTCCTTAAAAGTGTAAGCCAAATTCTAAAAGAATCAAACAAGGCAAAGATAGAAAATCAAAATGTCAAACTCGAATAATTCCTTGGTCATCCTCTGTTGTTGTAATATTTCAAGATAGTCTTTGATATGCAAAATAGGTGAATGTTAAGAATGTTCACTTTTATTGTCTTTTTTCCTGTTGAATATAAAGGAGTGATGTGGGAATTGAGCCATGATTTAAAATTGAAAATTTTATGAATTAAAGGACTTATTAACTAGCTGCCAGGACCCGAGTTTTAAAATATAAACGGTCTGTATGTTTAAAAAGACAATTTCATCTTATTCTATATATTATCAGATTGTGTACTCAGTTTCATGTAATAGGACAGATTTCATAATTAGCCTTGCAACTAAATAGTAAATTCAATAAGTATTTCAAAATTATCCATCTATTTGTAAATAAAAAAAATACAATAACTAATATTCATGCAGAAAAAATCAGGAATATATGTTTTGTCCTTAGCGATATTAAGTTTTGCCACTCATTGACTTTACACAAATGCAAAATCAGACTGTAGGAAAAAAAGGAGACAGAATAATATAGCGAATACATTGCCATGAACACTATGGCAGTTTGTAGCTTGTGAAACTTCCATAGTAAACTTAATATTAAAGAGAAATCCATCTGTATCTTGTGGAATTAATTAGCAATTGATTTAGACAGCAATAAATGCATACTTGCTATTATGATTCTGAAGAGTATTCTTTAGAGACTAAGAATGAAATATAAGTTAAAACATCTCACTGAAAATAGCTATCATTTTTTTAGCTTCCAATTTGAAATTCTTAATGATAATATATTAACATAAGAAAATACCCAAGTAAAATAGGACCTAATACTCTCTGAGTTCACTAAATGCCCTTGACATGGATTTATAGTGCAATTTGTCATAAGATACAGATAAGGAGCAGCAGTGGGTAAACTGACAAGTCTAACTGATTACACCAAGTAAAAATACACGAAATATATTTGCTGCCGAAGCATGCAGGAGTTAAGAGGTATACATTCGTTTTACTTTAAATTAAATTACAATAAAAGGTGACAGTGAAGAAGGTGCCATGCCATAGCAGTTGGATGAATTTAAATTTCATATCAAGTAAACTCAGGTCAGAGGCGAGGAATACTTTATCTTTGCAATCTATTTTTTCTATTACTTAGAAAATACACTTTTTAAAAAAGTCTCCTGGATTGAACAAAAATAGATGTAATATATTCACATTTTTCAAAGTTACTTTGGAGAGTAGATGACTTCTTGGAGTAAGACAACTTCATAGATATTGTAAATATATATTTTTAGCACATATAAGAAAGCATTTTGTGCAAGTTTGGTATGAATTAGAGCAAAAGTTAAAGTTGGCTGTGGCACAATTCCTAGTATTTTATATAAGTTTCTCAAACCTTTTGTTTTTAATTGGTCACGAAGGTAATTCTCTAATGATGGTTACATAGGTAATATATGGAAGGCACGTAGCATGATGCTCAATACATGTATTCCCACTCAATGAAACAGCTATTCCCTCAGCTTCAAGGTTTGTATTTCTAGCAGTCTATTACATTTTTTCTCATTCAATATAAAAGTATGCAGTCAACTCAGGTATCTCAGAGGAAAATGGCTACGCAAAACAACATAAAACACTATTATTAGTAGTCATATTAATATTATTTATACATTTAAGGTAAAAGTAATGCATTTTAAACTTCAGGGCCCCTCATAGGATGAAATTGAATAATATGTTCACAGGGGTCATCTATTTTTATAAAATGTGCATATAAAACTGTTTTTGGTTTAAAGGACATAAATAAAATTTATATATTTTCTATATAATTGAATAAACTTTAAGCCTCATTAAAGTCCTTATTAAAATAGCTTTGCCTTTACCCCAAAGCAGTTCCAACTGTGCTTTTAATTAAAATTTAGAAAGATCTTATTGAACTACTGTTTTTTTTTTTTCTTTTTCAGATAAAGTCAGATTCCTGGATGTCAAAGAAGTTAAAAGGATTATATATGGAAGCCCTACTTTATGATTAAATTTCATTAAAAACATTTTAGTGAGTATAGTCACAGTGTTCATAAACTTGTAGGCAGTCTTTATTCTTTTATAGATGACTAGATAATTGCTACCAGTTGATTACTGAATAATTAATAAAATTATACATATAAAAGCTTATTCCAGTTATTTCTGCCACCTTAATACCCAGGTATGACAAGTACAGCAGTTAGTTGCATGTTTACAAGCAAATGTTGAAGAATGTCGTTGGTTTTATTTGGTGGCTTAATATCCTGCTTAGGCAGTAAGAATGCAATGTAGATATTAACTATTTAAAACGTGTTTATTACACACATACATTGTATTTTATAAATTGTTTTTCATAGAGCTAAAATACTGATCAATTGTTTATTTAATGTATTAATTCATTAATAATTTATTGAACATATACTTTGTTCACAATTCTATACCAGAATATGTGGGGGAAAAACAAAATTATCAGCTTCTAAGTGGCTTGTAATTTAGTAGCAAAGATAAAATACGAGTGATTCTACTACTAAATATAATAATTTTCTATTTCCTCAAGAAGAAATAGAACCTTAATGGAAATAAGTTGTGTGCTACATATTCAGAAAGTATTAAAACCTCAAACCCGATTCTAATGCTGCTTTCCACTCTGTGCATATGTAAATCTGATGAAAATTAGAAATTGCCAAATACCTTATTACTTTAATTTTTTAAAGAGAACCAAGTGCTTTGACTAGAACGATTCTTTCCTCTCCGCTAGTGTTTTAGGAAGTACACAGATATAGAAAAGACATGAAAGGACATTGATACACATAGTCTGAAAATTAAAGGTACAATGTGGACTCTCAAACGGTAGCTTAAATTAGGAAGGCGTTTATCTTTTATAATTTAACAGGAAGTGTGGAGGTAGACATATCTAGGTCTGGTGCACCCATTCAAAGATATCCTCAAAGGTTTGTGACTCCATACCATATTTAAAACTTTCATCCTCATGCTTATATCCTCATGGCTTCAAGATGGTCCCCTCACCTATAGCCTCAAGTCCTCATCCTAGCCAGGACGAAGGAAAAAGGTACATGCCTTTTCATTGCAAGCATCTGACTTTGTATCTAGAAGGAAAGACATTCTCAGCAAACAAATTCTTACAATTCAAATGGCCAACACTATTTTGCAAGCTACATCAAGCTGGAAAATGTCTAGAAAAAAAGTATTTAATTTTCTACACTCTATAGTAGAAAAAAAGCAAGGTAGAGGATAGTTTGGTTTCAGTGATAAATGAGCCAAATTAGAGTGTATTTCACAATGAATGTACTCAAAGTGTATTGAAGAGGAATTTATGGGTTTCTTTTTTTTTTTTTTTTTTTTTCTCCAAAATATTTTTAAAAGCCTTTCTATAGCAAGCATTTGTAAAGCTTTTCAATATCTCATCTGAAAAGCTATTTTATGAAAAGGTGGTATGCTAGCATCAGTAGCCTCTTCTCAATGCTCTATTTTATAATCACCACTACTTTTGTATGTATTCTTTGATTGCTTTATCCTGCATATTTTCAGAGAGAAATCTCAATGCAAGCCATAATAGCTTTCAAACTGTTTGAGGTAGTTTCTGTTACAAATAATTTTTTTTTTTTAATGGATTGCTGCCTGTGTGGTAGTTAGTGAAAATGGATGTGCAAATGGCTTTAATATAGAGAGGGCTCCAGAATGAACCAAAGTGTTCTGCATACTTTTATTCTTAGTTAGACAAGCCAGATTATTTGTTCCAAATAAACATACTGATCATCAGTACTGAAAGATCAGATAGCAGTTTAAAGTATTCTTCAGTAAGTCCATTTAAGCTGTGTGTACCTTGTTTAGAGGAAACGTATTTTATCCTGGGGTAGCTAATTTACTTAAAAAATCACATAAATTGAAAGTAGGCCTTAACATATTTTAAAGATTTTATCCATGAATGTTATTATTTTATAGGCTCCAACATCCTTGGTTCTAGTCTTCTTGATGACTAAATGTTATAGCTAAATTGTACAAATGTCATGCCGGGTGTTATATATACACCTTAGTTATATAAACTCATTTAATCCTCATAATTCTGTGAAGTAGTAACCATTATTTTCCATTTGGTAAATTAGGAAAATAAAACATAAGGAAGTAAATTGCCCAAAGCCACATAGTAATTGGCGGGCCGAGATTTAAACTGAAGAAGTGGACTCTACAATTTATGCTCATAGCTACTCTACAAGTCGGTTTACCTATTGCATAACATAATATACAACATTTTTTAGAAAACAGAAAACATATTAGTGCCTTATTAATTGCTCTTACCTCGACTGTGTGGATAAAACTTTTACTTAGATGTTTATCTTATTTATAGAAGGAAAATACTGTAACATTCTAAATGTCTAGAATTTAGAAAAAAGTTCCTTCAGATTGTCTCCTTAAATATTTACTGGCTATATATGTATATGTGTGTGTGTCCGTGTGTGTGTGTATATATATGCCCACATTTATGATATTCATAATTTATAAATAATTTTTTTGTCAACAGAAAACAAGGATAAGCAAGTTGTGGTCTTGTTCTTCTATTGCTAATCTTTTTGTTAAACTTTAATAAACTGCAGTAGAACCAATGTATGGTAAATTTAATACAGTGGGAGAGAATAAAACATCTGCCACAAAAATATCCATCACTAGTTCCATATTCTCAATGGCTTCTGCAAGCTGGTAATAAGGAGATATAAATGATTTGACTCTGCCAAATTCTAGTTGTGCAGCCAGTATAAAATATAGGGATTATAAAATGTTCTTCTGTCACATATTTTGGCGGTGATTGGAGTATCTAGTGAAATATGGGATTTTATTCTTAGCACTTTAAGTTAATAACAATAACTGTAAAACTAATATTGTTCTTTCCAGTAATTGCCATCATCCATCATATTGCCAAGTAATGTAGGAACAAATATGCGCCACTTTGTTTCAATGCTGGCTCCTGGGTAAAACTATGATATTACTGAGTCTTTTCTACTTAAAACATTATTCAAAGAAATTATATAGTAATGAAATCATATATTTAAAGGGAAGCACAAAACAGTGTAATAATGGTTTTATGTTTTACGTGCTACCTACACTCTGACCTGTATTCCAAGGGCATCAAGTTGTTATAACTACAGTACAATTCCTTCCAAATGGTAGGTAATAAGGCTTTATCCAAATTATAGTTTAACATACGCAATATTTTTCAAAAGAGAAAAAAACTACAGACCATGGAATAAACTTTTTGCTCAGCACTCTGGTTCCCAAAGCAAAGACATTTTAAAAATTTTAACCAATTCTGAATCTAAAAAAACTACATAGTTTTCTATTCTTTAAGTGTTCAGATAGAATCATGGATAAAAAGGGAAGTAAACAAAAGCATGCTTTTTCCTAAGTTAATATTTATATTTCAGTTTCCAAGTGGAGACTTTTTTTTTGGCTCCAAGTGCTACTTCTTTCCCAATAGGGCACCACATTAGTAACAGGTGACTTATTATTAATGTGAACTTTAAAAATAGCTCACCAGTCATATCAAATGTCAACTCTAATATTCTTTTGAATTTTTCAAAGTGTCTTGGATGTTAAGTCTCAGTTCACAATAACTTAAAGGTGAAAGGGCAGGTTGCTATGGGAAAGTCATTAAATTTTCTCAGAAAAGACCAGCTGAGTAGGTTTAAGCACAAAGAGAAATTAATTTAAGGGGTGGGAGTAATGAAACTTGTGGTCACTCAGGGTTGGCCTTGGGAAATAACTGGACAAAGGATCAGAGGTCGTAGGCAACTTGGAGTCTTTTCTCACGGCCTTTAGTGCATCTGTTTTTTCCTATTTTTTGCAAACTGTTTGGTGACTCCCAGTTCCACATGTTGGAAAATAGTCTCCGACAGTGCTTAAATTCATAGTTAATTCTAAAAAGAAGCTTAGTCAATTCTAAATTCTTGGGGAAGAAACTGGTAGGCCCAGCTTAGCATGTGGTCCCCTCTCCTGGCACAACCTACACTAGCCAGCACAGTTGCAGTGAGAGCTCTAGTCTCTCTGAAATGCCTCCTTTGAGGCCTCAACTTTACAGTCTGTGGATTTAGAGATCCTGGATCTGAGATGTGAAGTATCCATTAAATTGTGCAGGCTGGCAGGCTATGCTGCTTTGGTATAAGGATTTTTTTGGGCAAAGGCACTTGAGAAACGAGATGTAAGCAAGCTATTCTAATCTACCCATTTCTACCTGAAAAAAAAAGAGATTAAGAACTACAATGTGAAAGTTGTCCTTCTTGTACCAAGAAAAAAAAATTCAACAGGGAGTGATAGTGGAATTCTGTACAAAACAATTATACAATATTCATAACAAATTGTTCTTGTTAAAATAATTCCTATCTCCCTTTAGGATCCTCTCACTTAGTTATGTTTCTACAACTCCCTCTCTTTGTTTGACCTAGTATAAAAGCATTTAGGTTTTACTACTCTTTGGAGTTTTCATTTTCTTACAAGGATTTCCATATCATGTAAAACTTATATAAATTTATATGTTTTTCTCCTCTGTCTTATGCCAATTCAATTCTCAGGCCCAGCTGAAAATGCTAAGAGAATAAAGATAAAATGTTGCCTCCTCTACAACTACAAGCTAAAGCTCCTTATATTGAGAGACCAAAAAGTAAGAAAATGAGTCATGATCCTGGATGAAGTAATGAAGATGGGACGGTTATATAATGTGAACAATGAAGAATGCATTTGGCACTCAAGTAATCTGCTCAGACATATCTTGGTAGTTCCCTGACCGATTCTGAAAATAAATGCAGCAGCCACAACCTGAGGCGGCCATTATAACCAGAGGTCTAGATTTCACAGGGATGAGAGTTTTAGTCACCCTACCAGGTAAGCTGCCTAAACCAGTGGCATCTATCAGTGAGGGACATAAATATGGGTTGAAGAGAACGGAGATCATAAAGATCAATGTCACTGGCACCAGCTGTAGTAGCAGGGGTTACAGCTTTTCCCATTAGCCTCCCTCTTGTATAAGATTGCAGAAGAAAGGCACCAACCAAAATCCTAGAGGAATTGTTTCAAGATGGGATGAAATTATATTAAAAAACAAATGGTATGAGGGATGAATTATAGGCAATGTTGTGTGTGCACCATGCAGATCTTCCCCCTTTCAAGACCAGGGCACTATTCTACATATCAGGGGCTTGGCTTGCTGATGGCTCCCAGCCGAGTCCCTCCCCAGAAGTTCCTTTCAACCTAAGCTGCTTTGGTAAAGGAAATGGCTCCCTCAGAGGGCAGCATATACCAATGATTGATGGAGAGAGGTACAGTGGGTGTCCTCATTGCTTTCATTTATATCTGAAGAACCCTCAGGGAGACCAACTGATGGTGACTGAGAATAGCTATTTGAAATGGTTTTGGTTTTGAAGTTCAGCTTCTTCCTTTGCCCTTTCCTGCTTTTCACACTCCCTCATAATGGGTTGTATCTAAGAACATTCCACAAGAACTTAGGCACACAGGTATTCATCTGTTGGCCAAATCCATACCTATTTGAATAATGCTATGAGAATGAAACAGTAGAACACAATATCTAAAGTCTCTAGAAGTTCCAGTTTCAAGGTGGTGTTGGAGGAGGACCCTGAACTCACCTCTTCCCACAGACACATTGAATCTACAGAAATACACCGAACAATTTCCCCTGGAAAAGAAAAACCCTGAAACTAGCAGAATGACTCCTACACATCTGGCAAATGAGGGAAAAACAAACAAAACATGAAACAGGTGGACAGGGGTGAGACACACTCTCGCCATAAACCCCACCCCTGGCACAGTGACCCACAAAATCAGGAAGGGAATAAAAAACCAGAGCTTCATGTTACCAGAATAGCATTACCCTGATTCCAAAACCAGACAAAGACACTACCAAAAAAAAAAAAAAAATTATAGACCAATATCTCTGATGGACATAAATGCAAAAACCTGCAGTGACATATCAGCAAACCAAGTTTAGCAAAATATTTAAAATATTATGAATTATAACCCAGTGTGATTTATTCTGGGGATGCAAGATTGATTCAATATTCACAAATCAATTAACATGATACACTGCATAAACAAATGAAAGATAAAAATCATATCAATAGATGTAGAAAAAGTGACAAAATCCAGCATCCATTTATGTTAAAAACTCTCAGCACAGTAGAAATAGAGGGAATATACCCCAACATAATAAAGTCCATAAAAGCCCAACCCACAGATATCATTACAGTGAAAAGCTAAAAGCATTTTCCTTAAGATTAGGAACAAACCAAGGAATGTCCACTTTCTATTTAATATAGTAATCAGAAAAGAAAAAAAGGTAAATTGGAAAGGAAGAAGTAAAACTGTCATTTGCAGATGACATATAGAGAATTCTACAGAATCCACCAAAAACTTAGAACTGATAATTCAGTAAAGTAGCAGGATCCAAAATCATTCAGAAATCAGTAGCAGTTTTATACACTAATGATAAACCATCAAAGAGAAATTAAGAAAATAATCATCAAAAGGAAAAAACCTACTGAATGCAAGAAGATATTCACAATGATATATCTATATAAGGGGCTATTATAAAAATATATATAAGAAACTCATACAACTTAACACCAAAAGGACAAACCATTCAATTAAAAAATGGGCAGAAGACCTGAAAAGACGTTTCTCCAAAGAGGACACATATAGATGGCCAATAGAAAATGGAAATATCCTTAATATCACTAATTATTGGCAATTCAAATCAAATCACAATGCACTTTACACTTGTCAGAATGGCTATCATCAATAAATCAACAAACAAGAGTTGGTGGGAATGTGGAGAAAAGGGAACTATCACACATTGTTGGTGTAGCCACTGTGAAAACAATACAGAGGTTCCTCAAAAATTTAAAAATAGAACTATCACATAACCCAGCGATCCCATTTCTGGGTATTTATCCAAGATAATCCAAAATATTAATTCAAAAAGATATATGAATCCCTATGTTCACTGCAACATTATTTACAATATCCAAGATACAGATGTAACCTAAGTGCCCATCATCAGATGACTAAAGAATTGGTAAATATATACAATAAAATATAACCAAGTCATAAAAAAGAGTGCAGTCTTATTACTTCTGACAACATGAATGGACCTAGAGGGGGGGGGGGGGAGTGAAATAAGTCAAACAGAAAGACAAATACCATATCACTTCACTTTTATGGAATCTAAAAAACAATAAACAAAATATAAAAATTCATAGGTAAACAAACTGATGGTTACCAGGTCGGTGGCAGGGGTTGGGGAATGGATGAAAAAGGTGAAAGGATTAGGAAGAATAAATTGGTAGTTGCAAAAAAGTCACGGGGGTGTAAAGTAGAGCATAGGGAATATAGTCAATAATATTTTAGTAACTTTGTATGGTGTCAGGTAGGTACTAAATTAATTGGGAGGATCACTTTGTAAATTATATAAATGCCTAAGTGCGATGTTGTACACCTGAAACTAATAATATTGAAAGCCAACTGTAATTAAAAAAAACAAAAAACCCAGAGCTTCTCCCTGAGGAGTGAAGTGTTTAAAGCCTCTATCAGGTACCCCAAATTTTAAGACCTACATCTGAGAGATGAACCCCCAAACCATATAGCTTTGAAAGTCAACAGGGCTCACTTCTATGAGAGCCCAAAAAGCTGTGATCGAGTTTTCGAGTTCCGTGAGACAGCTGCAAAGGAAGAGACAGTTCTGGCTACAACCCCAGAATGCACAGCGCAGATGACAGACATACCCCTCGTCTTTCTGTGAAAATGGGACTTAGGCTTTCAGTCCCATAGGACTGTATGCATCTACATACTTTAAAAGCTGCTGCCAGAGGGTCTGGCTTTCAGTTATCCTGAACGTAGGTGCTAACCGAGATCCTTCCTTTTGGGACACTAGCAGGTCTTGGCACATCCTAAAATAGTGGGGGCCACTAAAAATAAAATAGACTGCTTAGAACAGTGGTCTCCAACTTTTTGGCACCAGGGACCAGTGTTTCTATGAGAATCTAATGCCTGATGATCTGAGGTGGAGCTGAGGTGGTGATGCTAGCGCTAGAGTGGCTGCAAATTCAGATGAAGCTTCCTTTGCCCTCCACTCACCTCCTGCTGTGCAACCCATTTCCTATCAGGCCACAGACAGATACCAGTCCGATCTGCAGCTGGGGGTGGGGTTTGAGGACCCCTGACTTAGACAATCACAAAGGTTTAAGAGACAACCAAGCACTAGGTCAGGGTTCGTCTCCTACATGAGGCTATCCTCAAGACTGGGAGAGGAGGCTATGTTATCAAAAACATAAAACCCAATACAGAGAGTCAAGAAAAATAAAGGAATATGTTCCAAACAAGATAAAACCTCAGAAAAAGTTTGATTTCAAACTGTTTTACAAAGCTATAGTAATCAAAACAGTATAGTATTGGCATAAAAATAATACATCAATGAAACAGAATAGTAGAGCCCAGAACTAAACCCACACATACATGGTCAATTAACTTATGACAAAGTAGCTAAGAATACATAAGAAAAGACACACTCTTCAGCAAATAGTTCTGGGAAAACTGGATAGCCATATGCAAACTATTTAAACTATACCAGTCTCTTATGCCATTCACAAAAATTGACTCATATGCTTTAAAAACTTGAATCTAATATACCATATCTTTAAACTGCTGGAAGAAAACAAGGGGGATAAGCTCCTTGACATTGGTCTTGGTGATGATTATTTTTGTATTTCACACCAACAGCAAAGGCAACCAAAGCAAAAATCAGCAAGTGAGACTACATCAAACTAAAAAGCTTCTGCACAGGAAAGGAAAGCATCAGAAACATGAAAAGACTATCTACAAAATGGGATAAAATATTTGCAAACCACGTAGCAGATAAGTGTTAATATTCAAGATGTTAATATTTAAAATATATGAAGGACTCAAAAAACTCAATAAAATAAAAACAAAAAACAAAAACAATTCAATTAAAAAACAAGATGACTGAATATACAGTTTTCCGAAGAAGACATACAGATGGCCAACAGGTACATGAAAAGTACTCAATATCAATAATCATCACAGATTGTGCATCTCTTTCAAAATCTGTTTTCTACGACTTAAGGTTGAAGCCTGAAATTAGCTACAGTAGTCTAAATAACACAGAAATTTGGAAAAAGCTACAAATCACGCTCACCAGCTCACCTTTAGTAGGAGAATATGGAAATAAAGAATTGAAGAATAGGTATTTATAAAGAAAATGTACCAATTAAAATGGCAAACCCTGTTTATCTCATAAAAAGAAAACAATTCTGTTGCTCTAATGGAAGTAGCTGGAGATTTATGATTTTTTACTCTAGGGAGTCCTTTATGTTAGGACAAATTTCACAAGAAAGTAAAAATTTTAAGAGGTCAACACCCCAACAAATTGCACCTTAGCAATAAAATTTTTCAATGCCAAGTGCAACCCATAGAGAGTCAGCATGTCAAACTACCACCAATTAATATACTTTAAGACAATTTGTTCATTTATCCAATAATGAATCAGGTAAGGTCATATGCTTACTATGTACTACATATATAAACCCGGAAGCGTCTCTTTCCTTAAGTAGCTTAGAATCTAGGGGTAAAAGAGACATTACATAAGCAAATAAGTTAATACAAATCTACAAACATAGACCAGTGCCATTAAGATCATGAAAATGCGCCCTGGTAGAAAAAGACCAGGGCCGATCTAATTAGAGAGAATGTTTGGAGAGGTCTTCTTTGAGATGATGATATTTAAACTGAGATTTGCAGGATAAAACGAAGCAGGCTTTGTGAAGATCCACAGAAAATGCACTCCTGGTGGATAGAACAGCATAAAAAGGCACTAAGTAGGGCAGCTCTTGGCTTGTTTTATGAAGTGAAAGCAGGGCACTTTGGCTAGAGCAAAGGCTATGACTCAAACGCCTATTGGGGCCAGTCAGGTAAATGAGTGAAGTAAAAGGGTATCTTTAGTTGCATTCTTTTTACCCACATACATTTTGTTTGCATATTAATGGATCTTAATTGTATTCTTCCCAAAGGGACAGTCTCTGATTGCATATTAAACACATAGGAATATTTTTCACTAACACAAAGAAATACACTGTGTCCTAATTTTGTGATACACTAGTCTACTGGGTCCATCTTTTGTTTTCTCCCTCAACTCTGCAATACTGAAAACAATAGAGAAAGCTCAATGATAAATGACAAATGGCAGTGGATCTTTATATCAATGTAAAAATAAGGTGGGGGGCTCTCTGGTGAATTGTGAATACACGCCTGTCATAAAGATCAGAGTCACCATACAACCTGAGTGATTTTGCCATGAATGAAGGAGGGTCCAGATTAGCCAGAGGCTATGATTTTCAAAGAAGAACCTGGACCTAGAATTTTACACATATCTCTACATTGTACAATATTGGCAAATAAGTCAAATTATTAAAAAAAAACAAAAACACAAACACAAATAATTACTGTCGACTAAATAACAACTAAGTGAGACCTGAGGAGAGCCTGGGATCCTCCCTTACTGGCAATAACAAGTTTGCCTCCAGTAGTTTCATCAATGCTACAAGAACATGTGAGACTATGTCAGGCACAAAGGATAGTTTATTGCTCACATTATAACAATAGTCAGATTATGAGCTTTTGTGTTGGTTTCCTCAGCCTCATTTCCCTCTGATCAATGCAAGGGAGCCAGCTGACACTGGCATACGTCTGCCATTTTGCTCTAGGGGTAGATGTCATGTTTATCTTCCAGTGCTTTAAACTTTGCTCTGGAGGAAGGCTATCTCTACATTCCAAGGCTGTCCACTATATGAACATGCTTGAAAATATTGCTTGGAACAATAAACAGTCTTTGCCTTTGCTTGCAAGATGTATGAAGTCCCAAGAAACATACAGAGAATTGTCTCTCAACATCCTTAAGCGTCTAATTTCCAACCTCTGCACTAAAGCATAATGAGTAAAGTGGGGAATCATTTCAAATAAATGCTTCTAGAGACAGGCCAGCACCAGACTGTGTAAGGACTTATAGGCCATATACAAGAGGGTCCTTTTTATAGTAAGTTTAATGGGAATCCATTAACGAATACTGAAAATAAGAATGGCATGAGTCACTTAATGTTTTCAAAAGAACATTTTTGTATTTAGATAAAAAAATTGCACTTGACAGGGACCAGATTGACAGAGGTGGACTATTAAGGAAAGACATCTGGAGATGTCTAGACACGATATGCTGACCAGGCTAGAGTGGTGTAAGTGCAGATAGAGAAAAGATTGATTTTTGATAATATCTAGAGGTTAGATCTATAAACTTGATTGATAAATGGGGAGGATAATAAAGAAAAGTTAATTAAGAGTCTGTTTTTGGTTTGAAAATCCAGGACAGTATTTGACCTTACATTTATTTTCAAGGGAAAACTAGTGAAGTAATATAGGAGAACAAAGAAAGTTAAGTTTTAGATACATTATTTTTCAAAAGCCTGTTAAATATTCATGGACAAAGCAGAGTAGGTACTTATATAATTTGGATACTCAGAAGAGTTTTCTATTAGACATATAACATTAGGAGTGGCTGGCATATAGATGACATTTAAGTGATTAATGTAAATGGAATCACATCTTGAGAGAATAGTGGGGAAAAAAAACCCGTATGTATTGATTCTGAAAAAAATATTTTAGAAGCTTTTTAGGAACTTTACAAGCAAATGAGATTGATAAAAAGTTTTCAGTCAGAAGGAAAAAACAGAGCATAGACAGGGTGCAACAGAGATTAAGAATGTTTCTAAGAGAAAGATGTCAATCGTGTGACAGAAAAAATGAGATGATGACAGAGATGTATTCATTGAATTTGTAAACATAGAGATCAGAAGAAAAGAATAAGATTAGTATAGGATGAAAAGGAAATTAATGGTGAGGAAGTAGAAACAGAAAAGCTGGTAATATTTTTTCAGAATGTTTTCTATAAAGGAGAAAAATAGAAAACAGAACTTCAGTGGGTTGAATTAAGAAAAGGTTTTCCTTTAAGATGGGTCATTTTTAAAGTGGTAATTCATTCTTAATGGGAATGGTTCTATTGGGAAGGAGAGAATAGATAATATAGGGGAAATAAGTGGAATACAAGTCATGTAAATGTGATCCACAGCCTCTGTGGAGAGATAGTCCTTTGATTAAATGTGGAAGTCTCAGTCTCTGTGTGTGCGTCTCTCTCTCTCTTGCTCTTGCTCTCTCTCTCACACACACACACCCCCCCCCACACACACTCACTCACTCACACAAGATTCAGAAACAAATATATTAAACATTTTACCTAAAGGAAGATGAGGTGATTTGTGTCTCATGGCTTTTATTTTCTTAATGACATGAGTTAAAATCATCAGTAGAGGGCAACGGGATGGCAGGCTTGAGAAGAGAGGAAAATACAAAAATTGTAGAGAGTGACTGAGTGATCTTTCTGAAGTGCCTGAATGAGGTTAGCATTCATGAATTTACAGCAACACTTGTTCCAGGATGTGGGATTTTTCTCCAGGAATAATGCATTGCATTAATAAAACAGAAAAGATAATTGTTTGAGTTTATCCATGGCTGGAGTACCAGATAAATACATCTGGAAGGCAAAGGGGAAAAGAGAGGTTAGGTCAAAGAATGACTGTAATGAACTACAGAATCTATGCTGGATAAAGAAGAAAGCTGAAGTGGGCTGTCCAGGTAAACAACAATGTAAAGTTGGAATGAATAGATTGTGTCTTTCCAGGAAAGTGAAAAGTTGTTACTCTGAGGTGAATTTAGGAGGAACGATGGCTCATGGTGGTATGATAGGATGTATGAATCTGTGACTTGGGACATTCCACAGTTTCTGGGGATGAAACACAGTTTCTAAGGAGTATGTGGCCAAAGTGGTAGAGAGGAAAAATTCATTGACAATCACAGAACAGAGAAACTCAGGATCATCCACACTTATTGTGTATTTACTGATATCAATTCAAGTATGGCATATAGAGAAATATTGTGACTAAGATAATGAATAAGGAAAATAGTTAGGAACTCAGCATATGATAAAAATTATCCTCAGGGGTACTTGTTAAAATATACAGTTCTGGACACCATTCCTTTATGTACTGAATCCATAGACTTAGGTGGAGTTTCCAAGTCTGTTTTGTTCCTAGTTACCATTGGTGATGTCTATCATCAGGAGTTTGAGAGACATTGAGTCAGGACAAAGGAGTTGTAAAGAATGATATGAGACAAAGGTCAGACTATTAGATGTTTCCTGGTCTCAGAATAAGAGAAGCAGGTTTTATAGTGAAATAATTGGGAGAAGGGTGGAAGTGGGATATGAAGTATCTGTCTACTGGTGAAATCAAAATTTCAGTCAAGCAGTCAGTGGATTAATGTTGGAGATTTAGCAATATATTGGATTGTGGAAAATTCTTCAATGTCTTTCAGCGGATCTTTTTGCTCCTCAAAAAGAATGACTGATTATCACAACGGGAAGAACTCTGCTTAACAAACTGGTTACTGAGATTTCTCAACTGTAAGTATTTAGGAGTATGATTCCACTTATATACTGTTTTTTAGTGCTAAAAGAAATAGATAAGATAAATAAATAGGCAGACATGTTCTTTGTGCTGTGCGAGATCATGGTGTATAGGCTTTTACCATACCATCTGACAAATCTAGAAATTGTTGCAAATAGGTATAATGGTAGGTCAACTGAATTGCTAAATAGACAATATCTGATGAAATGCCAATTGTGCCAGGCTAAACCCATTATAATGTGGATTTTCATGAAAATAAGAATAGGGACATTGACTCTTATTAAATACATCAGTCCTTATCTACAGGGGCTATGTTCCAGTATGCCCAGTGAATACTCGAAACCACAGATAGTACCAAACCCTATACATGTTTTTTTCCTATACATGCATATGTATGATAAAATTTAATTTATAAATTAGGCACACTAAGAGATTAACAATAATCCATAACATAAAACAATTATAACAATATACTATAATAGAAGTTATGTCAATGTGGACTCAAAATATCTGATTTTATTATGCTCACCTTTTCACTTAAAGGGAGCACTCTATGGCTTCTCTTTGGCATATCTGAATTGCTAGCATCACTACTCTTGTGTTTTGGAGTCTTTAAGTAAAATAAGGTTTATTTAAACATGAGCACTGCCATACCATGACAGTCAATCTGATCACCAAGTGGGGTACTAAAGTGACTAACAAACAGGTAGCGTATATAGTGTGGATACACTGGACAAAGGGATGAGTCACATCATGGAGCAGGACAGCATGAGATTTTATCATGCTACTCAGAACGGTGTGCAATTTAAAACTTAACGAATAGTTTATTTCTGGAATTTTTTACCTTTTTTTTTTCAATTCAATTTATTATGTGCCTTTGAATGGGGACCTAACCCACTTTGGTTTACCAGACACTTAGACTCTATGACAGAGCGTGATGCCAGATTTCCTTGTAATTAGCTCTTGTATTCACTTATAAGCTAAATTTCTGTGATTATTTTATATGTATCTCTTAAATACTTATAGAATACTAACCATTGTGCTAACAAAAAATGAATACCATACGTATTTTTACTACAGCAAACCTTAAAATGTTTTACCTATTTGGAGAATCAGATTCAGAAAGATTTAGTGATTTCCCTTAGTTCACACTGCTAGTAGTGACTAAATCAGGATTCAAATTCAGGTATTGTTTCTACTTACTACAGTTTGCAATATAGTACAGTTCCAGTTCTTTCTTGTTAAGAATAATACATGGTTTCTCCGGTATGGAGAAAATAGATACAAAAATAACTGACATGAGAGAAAATAAATTCAATTCGAAATTAAATGTTTTAAAATTTAAATAAGTCACATTAGAGTGAATAATTAGATTTTCACATAATAATTTAGAAATTGAGGTATAAACTTGTAGGACATGTTGACATTTTTGTTGGGAGAAGTTAAATACATAGAAAATATTCCAGGGGAATTTTGTGACAGGAGGAAAGTAGTAAAGATTGGAAAACTCAAGATGTATGCAAAGAAGAAGTGGAAGTTTGGCCAGTAGCAATTAAGGGAGTTGTAGAGTATAGGAATGAAAATGGTAATCAAGGCCAAGTCATAGAAAGTCTTGAAATCAAGACAAAGAATTTTAGTAAAAAAAAAAAAAAATTTAGTAGACTTTAACGTAGTAAATCAGAGATCAGAGTTGTTTTATAAGATTAATCTGGTAGGGCTTCTTATGGTCATGAATATAATAAGGACATGAATTGAGTATTGGTTGTGAGAAAGGAAAGAATGCAACAGAGTCATTGAACAGATGGACATTAAGATGTGGGGTTCAAGGATAACATTTATATTTCTAGTTTGGTTAACACCGTGATCACATAAAGAGGCATCAGGAGAGGGTAGAGTAAGGAAAAGTAGTTTGAGGTAAAAGAATATGAACCTTTCAATAGGTAACTGGGCAGGCCATATTCAGAAGTCAGAATATGGATAAAGAATAAATGTGATAATTCTATTTGGAGCTAACAACTACTAGTACTAACACAGTACCAAACATTCTATCTAATAATTATATTTTTATATTCCCACAACAGACTTGTAAGAATACTAAAATCTACATTTTAACAGATGAAGAAATGAGCAAATGGATATCATGGGCTATATATTCAGTTTTATTCTAGAATATTTGTTCTTAACCTTTTTTACTATTCAGTCCCAATAAGACAGAGTGAAGGAAAAACAGAAGGCAATGAAGAATAATTAAAGATTTAGAAATGAAACCAAAACACCAGGGCTTATAAAAGGCAAACAAAAAAACTCCAAGAATAAGTAGATAAAATTAGCACTTGCTGCAAAGGAGTTCATGGGTACAGACACAGAAATGTCTGAATTTTTTCACAGAAAGTAACTGTTGACCTGGGACAAAACAATTTCATAAAAATATGTGGAAATGAAAGCTAGCCAAGGAATGTATGCAAAGTTACTCTTCTAAAACTTCTCTAGTGAGAATATTTTTCTTCAGTGAAAATTGGAAGAGGTTTTGGTTCAGGATGGTGACATAGGAGTACCCAGAACTCTCCACCTCCCATGGACACACTGAATCTACAGGTTCATATAGAAAAATTTCCTCTGGAAAAAATCTAAAAACTAGCTAAGTGTCTCCCACACAGAGAGAAATGAGAAAGATCCACATCAGAGTGGGTAGGAGAAGCTGAGATACCTTCTCACAGTGAACTGCACCCCTCGTGTGGCGACTCATAATTCGGAGAGAACTATAAACTTGGAGCTTCTCCCTGGGAGCAAAGGCTTTCACCTCATATTACGCACCTCAACTTGTAGCCCTACACCTGAGAGACCAACCCTCAAAATATCTACTTCTGAAAAGCAATGGGACTGAGGCCCACAAGACCCAAAAAGCTATAGCGAACCGAGAAATGGCTCTCAAAGGCCTCCAGCACATGGGTTCATTTGTCCATGGGAACCCTGTGAACTGCTGGTGGAAATGTAAATTTGTGCAGCCATTATGGAAAATAGATGGTTAAGCAAACATTTAAAATAGAACTGCCTTCCCTATCCTGTACTCCCTATCCCCATGGCAATCTTTCAACTACTAATTTGTTCCTCTTTAACCCTTCACCCCTATCTCCTAGCCCCCAACTCACCACCACCCACTCCAGTAGCCACCAGAATATCCTCTGTATTTGAGTCATTTTCATTAGTTTGTTCTTTTTGTTCCTTAGATTTTGTATATGAGTAAAATCATATGGTATTTCTCTTTCTCTGATTTATTTCACTCAGCACAGTAAATTCTAGGTCCACCCATGTCCTTACAAATGGTAGAATTTCATTTTTTATGGCCCCCCCCCCCCCCCCTGTATATATGAACCATAACTTCCATATCCAATTATCTGTTGATGGGAACTTAGGTTGCTTCCATATCTTGGCTGTTGTGAATAGAGGTGCCATGAACATAGGGGTGCATAGATCTTCAGATCTTTACAAATTAGTTTTTTTATTTTCTTTGGATAAACACCCAGATGCTGGCTCATGGCTATGTGTAGAGCCAGATGGGTGATAGAGTGATCGGGGGGATCATTTCATAAACTATGTAAATATCTAATGTACTATATCCCTGAAACTAATAAAAAAAATAGAACTACCATGTGATCTGTAATCCCACTTCTGGCTATTTATCTGAAGAAAACAGAACACTCAAAAAAGATATGTAACTCCATGCTCATTGAAGCATTATTTACGATAGCCAAGATACTGAAACAACCTAAGTTTCCATTGATGGATGAATGGTTAAAGGTGATATATATGTAATATATAGGTAATGGAATATTATTCAGCCTTAAAAAAGAAATTTTGCCATTCTTGACAACATGAATGGACTGTAAGGCCATTATGCTAAGTGAAATAAGTCAGGAAGATAAAGACAAATAGCCTTAATATCTCACTTATATGTGGAATCTAAAAAAATACAGTGAAACCAAAAAGAAACCAAGCTCATGATATGGAACAGATTAATCATGTCCACAGGCAGGAGTGGGGTGAAAGAAATGGGAGAAGGGGGTGAAAAAGTACAAACTTCCATCATAAAAAAATTCCTGGGATGTAATGTTCAACATGGTGACTATAGTTAATAATGTCATATTGCGTATGTAAAAGTTGCTAAGAGAATAGATCTTAAAGTTCTCAACACAAGAAAAAATTTAACTATGTATAGTGAAGGATATTAACTAAGACTTATTCCAATGACCACATTCTTTTTGTAAGTTCGCACAGAGGTGAATTAATTCCAATTCAATGTTATTGTTCCACCTTCTGTTCTCAAAAGTATACAGAAGGAAAAGATCTATGCAAGTGAAGATAGGCCTTAAATAATATGTATGACTATCAAAATTAGACTAATAAGGTTAAAAAAGAAAATGGAAAGACTAACTCCTACCATATCTGCTTATGATATTTCCAAAGAAAAATTAAAGAGTAACTTTAAGACTTTGTTATGTATTGTCTTTTGTAAATTGTATTTTACTTTTACTTTGATTTGAAAAGTCCATCATGTGAAAGAAGAGGCATTTGGTTGAAATTCCATGCGAATACATGCCAATTTTTTACCTTTTATGCTGAAAATATCTTAAAACTCTGTAGTTGTCAGAAGAACAGCTACAATATTAAAAAATATTCAAATATATCTGACTCTGAGCTCTAAATTGCCATATGTTTACTCTTGACAAAATATTTTGTGAGAAAACTAATTATACAAGATAATTATATGGTGTCCTACTATAAAGAATATTGATGATATTTAAAAATGTACTATATTTTAGCATCTTTTAATTTGTGTAGCTTTACGTTATTATTATTATTTTTTGCAAATTGACAATACTTAGACATTTTAGAGATTTAATTGCCTGATATTTGTTTTTAAACTCAGTTATATTATTCAAGGTTACTGTATTTTATGGAATATATGCAATTCCACTGAAGGAGTTGTACTGTTTGCCTCATGAGCACACTTAGATTAAAATCAATAGGTCTCATTTGAATCATTAGAACATAAAATCATATTTATAAAGAAATTAATATGCTGCTTTTCTAGGAATTTTAATATTCTAAAAGTAAATGCCCAAACTAAGGTGATTTGTCTATATGGTATGTTTCCTTTTGGAAACAGTTAAAAGAAAATAAATGACAGACAAACAATTTTTAAACTAGTCAGAGTCTACCATGCTTCTATCAAGGTTCTGAAATTTTCTTGTTGGGTGCATATCTATGATCTTCCTACTATGGACTCAAGATGCACTAAGATACTGACAGCACAGAAAATGCAGACTTAAAAAACAATACTGCCATCAAGGAACTGATACAATGACTAACACAGTAAAAGAGTACAAATGAAATATAATAAAACATTCATGAGGCCAAGTGCAATATCCCTAAAGGATTTATCAGCCAGGTTCTCTACTTCTGAAAGTTTGGTAACAAGTGAAATACTCCCAAGCTAGTCTTCTCTACCATTTCTAGTTCCAGTACATTCTGTCGTGTTATACAACCCTGAATACCAGTTATTACTACTAGCCATATGCACTTAGATTGCAGGAATTCATCATGAGAAATCCTGTGTTACAACTTAATATAAAGCGAGGCTCGTGGGAGTTACTGTTTTAATGATCAAGACACATTATCTAATAACAATTTGACATTCAAAGTCAATTTAGAATTCAAATTAAAAAACATCCATTTATTTAAGAAACATTTAATACCTTTCATCACTATAATATTTGTTTACGTAATAGTGAAGAGTGCATTGTAAAACTTAGATATCCATAGCACGGTCCACGGTACCCGTTTTTGTTTTATCACATAAAGTATATTCCATAGACTTACACAGTGATAGTTTTGAATGTTTTAAATGCATGGAAACAGCTAAAGCGGAGACAAATATAGAAAAAAGAGAAAGTATACACTATTTTGTGACAATGAAATGATGGTAGAAAATAGAGAATGCAATTTTTCATTCATGGATAAATGGAAAGTAGCAGATCTTTTTGAAGAAATGCAAGGGGACACTTTAAGTGCACTGATGTCATGTGGTCAGTGTGAAGGGCGAAAGCAGAGCACTGTTAGAACTGAGGGCTGGCCTTTCAAAGCATTCACATCAGGATGAGAACACCGCTGTTAGCTTTTAAGAAGACAATTAAGTTGCAGGATTTAGTTGTCAACAATACAGTTCCCCTAAAAAAATGTAGAACAAAACATGTGCTCAAAATGCATACAGAATAACCTAGACCATCTACATATATTTAAATGTCTACCAGTTATGCAGTTTTGGGGCTCTCGTATTTTTAACTTTTGTTTTCCTACTTTTAAATCAGGTAATTTATCTTCTTAACTCTTGACAGTACTTGAATTGATGTGATGTCCCATGTCTGAAAAAAGAGATTTCCTTATTTGTGTTACTGCTGTTTTCTAGTTAAGTATAAAAGATAATATAGAATCCTTCAGCTCTAGTGATTGACGGATTTGTTAAGGTGTGTGTTTCAGTGTGTGGAAGAGGGATTATCATTTGTTTCTACAAAGGTAAGCATGTCATTTAACTAGGTCAGTAAACAGGCAGCTTTTATGTGAATTACCTGAATCATCTAACTTTAGTAGGTAAAAAATTCCAGCTTAGAAACGACAGAGCTTGCGGATCCATCATAGAGACAGCTGAAAAGAATGAATTGGCCATGGCATGGTTCAGTTTGGCAGCTGCATGGAAAAATACACGTAGTTATACTTGTTTCAGAAAGAAAAAGGTTCATTTAATTCTTGTAAAAAATGACAAATTTTGTTGTATATTTTCACTTTCCAACTTTCTTTTAGAACACTAAGACCTTCAGACACAAAAACAAAAGACAATGAATCAAAAAAATTAACAAGCATGAACAATTAAACCTATCAGTGAGATGTTATGAACTGCTTTGTGTGGGAATAAAAGGAGTCATATGTGCTTTCAAATTCTTTTGTAGTTAAAATTGTTACTTGGGTCTCCATTCTGAGTTACTGGGGCAATAATACATTATCTTTTTTACTTAAAGAAAATATAAATATTATGTATAACCAATTAAGCACTGAAGCAATTACACAGTAGAGGAAACATCTTTTTTTAAGATGGAAACTGACAAAAGACTATTTTTTTATCTTGTGCAAAAATTGTAAAGGTGAAATTATTGGTGTTCATTTTAAACCCTGTAATAAAATAATAGTCTTTATATGAGACACATAATTAGCCAGAGATACTATAAAACAGCAGTTTGTTTTTAACATTTTATATGGTACATAATAAAGTGAAAAGTTAAACATATTCCATGAAAAAACATTGTCTGTTTTACCTATGTATGAATCCATAAGCAAGGAAAATAAAGTTTGTTTTGTATTGATGTCCTTTACTCTCTTCTTTTTGACACTATTGCATTCTAGTCAGTTCAAAGAACATTATTCTGTAGCAGGATTAATTTTATATCTCTGGGTCAATAGAAAGCTTTCTGGTTCAAATGTTTATTTCACAGTTACTTTATTCAAGATAGGCAATGCATTCTGTGATGCCCGCTGCAGTAGAAAATGGAGAGTCTTAGAGAAAAAAAAATTTTTTCAAAGGTGAAGGTGGCCTGTCTCTAAACAAATAATTACAAAATAATCATATCAAGGCATTGCCAGTATTCTAGGGATTAATAGCATTGTCTTAGCTTAGAAGAGAGGTTACTATAATTCTTTATAATTCTTGATATTAAGTAAAATAAGTGCTGGCTAGTGAAAACCAGTAACATATTAAAAAAGTAATTCTTAACTTTAGGTTCAGTGTAATTTATGTGTTAAGAACCAATGTACTGGATTTGCCTCTAAAGGAATTTCACTATTCACCATAGTTCTCCATTGACTATCACAGTGAAAAGCACATAACATGCTCAATGTCTCTTGGTTTAGTTAACTGAACTATTAGACAATAAGAAGTTAAACATACATTTTAAAGATCTGCTATTTTTAAAAATGACTGTAATAGTTCACAATATTAATATCTGATAAAACAGGCTATATGTAATGAGAGATGGAAAAAGGCTAAAATTAATGGTTTCTTTTAAAAAATTATTCATCAGAGACCACCATGGGAACATTAAAGTACATAACATGCTAAAAAGATACTTAGCTACTTATTGCACATGGGATAATCTATCATTTGGTTAAGTAGTATTCTCATCAACTGAACTCTGTTCAGTTCCAAAATGAGAACACTAAATATGTGCATTTGGCAAAAACAAGTCATTAACAGATCTTCTAATTACCATTCCTCAAATGCTTAAAAAGATATACATCACTTCTAGCATTTTCCTTGACTACAGGTAATCACACTAACCCATAATTTTTTTGTTTTACTTATGTGGTAATGAAATTTATTATGCAATATAAACTTTTAAATAAATATGGTAGCATTTTTCATTATTTGTTTTGATCCCTATTAATAATTATTGTTTTTGGTATCTAAAACGATCACAGGTAAAACATCTGAGTTAAATATAGCCATACTCTTTCAAACATGAAATTATTTGCTTCTCAATCTTTTGAAAAGTTTGTCATTATAGTGTTAGATATTTTTTCCACCAATTTAATTCATAGATTTCCCTTTCATCTTTATCTGTATAATTTACTTATAAAGACTGTGATATACATTGCAATAGATAGGACAAATTCTATTAATGGACCAGATTAAAATAATTCTATATAATCAATGTTAAAGCTTAGAAAAATTTTATATAATTACAATTTCAACATAGTCAAATACAATTGCCACTTTGTATGAAAAAAATTAAATTATTTTCCTACATGTAAACTGAGAAATTGAAACTTCAGTTGATTTCCAAATGCTGGGACCAGTTATATCAGAATAATCTGGGAAATAAAAAAAAAGTAATTTCTAGATTGCACTTCTGATTTAGAATACTGAGGTGGATCAGAAATTCTACAAGTTTTAATAAAATCCTTAATTGTTTTGATTCCCAATCAGCTTTACTGTACTATTCTCATTTCCTTCATATTAAAACGCTATATAACTTTAAAACATTTTGTTACATTTCTTTAAACATGTGCACATTTTGTTGTTAATCTTATTGAGAACAAAGAGAAGCATGTGATAACATGGTTTTTTTGTACTATTTATTCTCATTTCCCTCAAATTAAAACGCTATATAACTTTAAAACATTGTTACATTTCTTTAAACATGTGTGCATTTTGTTGTTAATCTTATTGGGAACAAAGAAAAGCATGTGATAACATGGTTTTTTTTTTTTTTTTTTAAATCAGCACTGATTGGATCAAATATTCCTGCATAGTGTAAAGTCTGCACTCATGTAGGTTCCCACCCCTCTCCTGGAAGAGTGGACACTGAAGGACTTGTGTGAGAGTCTACTCACCACCTGTGAAAATGTTTCAATGCCATGAATTATTTTACTGAATTGTAAAAAACTATACACACACACACACACACACACACACACACACACGTATATATATTACTTCCTTATGTATCTATTTTTACATATATTACTTCCTTATATATCTATTTTTAAATATACACAACTGGGTCTAGTTGAGCTTTCTCCAGAAGTGTTTTCTTTCTGAAAAAATGTTGCTAAGGAGTAGAGACTTTGCTGGACTCAGTTAAATAGGTAAATATATTTCAATGTCATCATCTCTGATTTTTAAAGAAAATGCATAAATAAGTTATTGATTAAAAAACATTTTAAGGTAAGTGTATATATAGGGATTACAGGGGGAAAAAAGAGTCTCTGTTACAGTTATTTTGGCTGCACAGTGTAATAGGGGAAAATTGTTCTTGAAATTAATGATGAGGGTTTGAACCAAGCAATCTGCTTTCGTGAACTTGGGAAAGCTATTTAATCTTTGGTAATCTTTGATAATTTTCTACAACTGCATAATGTGGATCTTAATTTCCTTAGGGGAAATTAAATGAGGTTTACATGAGAAAATATACAAAGATTCAGAATAGGTCCTGACATTTCACCGTCATCATCGTAACATGTAGGCAGGTTCTGTGTCATCTGTATCTAAGACAAAAATTGCAAACCTACCCCAAGAGAGGCTCAATATGAATGTTTCCGGTATTATGTGTGTGTGTGTGTGCTGCCCGTCATCAATGTCAATCATTTGGTTAGAATATGCTTTAACATTTTGTGAGTATTGTTATGTCTGTGATGAGAATTTAGAATTGTGTTTCTATATTAAATATTGCCAAGAGATAATATTTGCTTAATGAATATTTAGTATTCATTAAAACTGGTGGCAATGTTACATCTCACTTCTCATCATATACAAAGATGGTATTAAATAAAGATATCTTTAATTATAATGTATTCAATATAGATACATTTATAATTTATGATTTTTTCTTCATAGAAAAAGCCAGATGGCTGTGTATTTTGATATTTGTTTGTTATATATTTTAGATTAAAACTTAATGTGGTCCAAGTATTTGTTAAATAAATCTAACTGAAATCAAGTTTTTGTTTTTTCCAAGAAATATTTTAAAACTTACGATTAATGACAACTGTTGTGATCACAATATTCCACAATTAGAAATAAGTAGATTATTTAATATTGAATTATATCTCAGCTTTGAATCAAATATGATGACTCATTATCTCCAATATAGTTTATTCCTCCTCCTGTGTGTACAAGTGAGATATTTAACTTTGTATGTTAGCAGAAAAACTTCAGATTTTTAGGCCATTGCCACAGAGAAAATACTAAAATGTGAAATAAAGGTTATTACTGTGACAAACATTGAGTTCCAAACATTGATAGCCTTTTGGGTTTTATATTGTTAAATGAGCCCACATCACTGCTCTAATGGTTGACTATCTAATAAGTTGGAATATCTTATCAGGAATATTATAACAAGATGTGCTTTGAAGAGTGTGTTAGAAAACAATAGCTTGATATAGGTCATTTACAGTGCAGTATGATTCCTCTCATTTGCCTCCTCTATATTGTCTATTTCTGTAAGGGTAGCAATGAAGCTTAGCGTCATGCCCTTATCAGACTCTAGCACTCTGATGCATTCAGGGTTATAATTAGTGCCTGAAGAAAGTATGTTTTACTGAAGGATATCGTGATCATCAACAAAAGGAAGCAGGATGGCAAATGGAGTTGGGAGAAATTGTTCAAATATAGAAACATAAAAGCTATTAATTCAGTGACATTTCAAAGTCTGTTAAGCATTATCCATATAAGTGCTGGGTATGTTGTATTTATAGTTTTAGTGTCCATTCTCAAGGTCTGTGTGAATCTAAATTTACTATTTGGATGTATTGTTATTTTTAAAATCACAGAGGGTCTTTTCATATAAATATGTACCACAGAAAAGATTCTATGTACACATATACACAATGATTAAATATTTTTACCATTCATTTAGAATAAACAACAGTAAATAATTTAAAATGGTTTCCCTTTAACTGTAGATATCAGGTTTTTTCAGAATAAATATATTCACTATAAAATATGCTTTCTATATAAATTTCTGTATGTAGGAATACATCTTTGAGTCATTTTTAGAATGTTTCAGATTATTACAGACTGCAATATTAATTAGGAAAAAACATAAAAATATCAATATCACTTAAGTATAGCAGTGCCATAGATTTCATACAATTTTTTCCTTGAAAAGTTGTATGTAATTTCAGTGACTCATAGTATATGTATTTAAGATTAAAATTCCATTACCTCTTCTAGGTTACTTTACATGAAATCCTGCATACTATAGTTGTGTGCAAATTAAAGTTTCCAAAAATCCAATACATAGTGTATTTATACTCTCAAGGATGAACAAAACCTATACATTAAAAATGCATGCAATTCCACTGAAATTTTAAGTGATTTTTCTTTTTTTTCTTTTTTTTTGGTGTTTTATCATTCCTAAAAGTGCAGTAAAGCTGTTTGGTTTGAGAGTAATAATATCCCTTGCATTTTCAAGGCTGCTTTAAAACTTCCTTGTGTGAAATCTTCATAGTTTGTTGATACATCTCTGGAACCATGCCAGGTCTGCATAAATGAACCCAATTAATCATTTCTCATTCACTGAATCTGAGTTGGAACTATACATTCAGTCATGTTTGTTGAGGGCTTACTCTGTGCCAATTTGCCTACCGTTGGAGATGCCAGGTGAGTAAAAACCAAAACAGTCCTTTGTTCTTATGGATTGTACTGCTATTAGTAAAGAAGACAGAGATCAGACTAGCACCCTGATGAATCGATGATTACAGACTGAAAAATGGAAAAGAAAAAAAAAAAAGCAAAAATACAATTGGATAAAATCACATTACAAAATTTAAAATAGAATTTCTGAGAACTGATGATTGAGCTGATATCTAAAGGATGAAGGACATTTTAACTAGTTGAAGTATCCATGAGTGACATACATGGGAAGCACTGGAGAGGGAAAAATTACTGAGGACGAAATCCCTGCAGTGTGAGGAAGCATGTACACTCGAGCAACTGAAAGAAATCTGTGTGTCTGGAGGAGAGAAAATGGAAGAAGAGCTTCTACACAACACTGAAAAAGTACAGCTATTAAGCTGAAACGAGATGACTCTGGGGCAGGACTTGTAATTGTGTGTTTGAAGGTGTAGTTTTATTTTTCTTAAAAAATTAGAGAGACATGAGCATATTTCAAGGTCAATGGAACAGGAAGTGTAGATACTAATGGAAAGAATAGAAAAGACAAATATGATTGATAAGATCAAGTTTCCAGGAAGAAGGTAAAGAATAGAATCCAAAGAGAAGATGCAGGGAATGACTAGACAGGGAAAGGATTAATTTCTCTCACAGCAGCAGGAATGGGAGCCTACTGGACTCATTTCTACAGTTCGTTCACAGTGGTGGGCACCAAGCCTAATTGCATGAGGTCCTGGCTAACTCATCCTGGGGTGACATCAGGCTTGTCTGTGAAATTTCTGCTCACCTGGACTGGGAGTTGGTAAACAAGAATATTGCTATTTTATGACATGTTTATTTTCTATAGAGATGTTTTCATTCCCATAAATAACGCTCTCTAATGCCTAATTATGTCTCGTGTTTTATGAGGACATTTCCAAGAAATTAAGAGTTAATAAGATGCTACGATAAGACATCCAGCATTTCAAAAAGAAAAATATCTGTTTGTAAAAGAGGCCATCCCCTCTTGAACAAAAATTTTAGTCACATCTCTTTTTTCTTCCTGGAGTTATTAAATATCTGAGATAATGACCAGTGCTGCTTCTGTGGTAGTTTTGATTTATGGTGAGGTACTAAAAATTATGTTCCTCAGGAATGTCACTGAAATATAGTGCTGCTTGAAATGTATATGTAAAACAGATTTAATTATATATTTGTTGTTGCTAAAAGTTCAACACATAATTGAAGACTAGAATTAAGAATGACAAGCATTAATAACTACTTAAATTATAGGCTAGCAACTGTTAATAACATTTTCAAAGTTAAAGTTTTAGTAATTGCACATAGTTATGATATTGAGCATTTTGTAACATCCACTAATGATGACATAAATTCATAATAAAATTCAAAATATATCTGGTTCTCAGTAAAGTGAAAATGCCTAAATTCTAAATTAATGTTATATCAAAAAATGTTATTTTCTCTTTTAAACTTTGTCAGTATAGCATAGGAATTATTTCATTTCTCTTTCAAACATCAGTATATAATCTACCAGCTTCTACAAAAGCCAGCAATATAATTTTAGTACATTTTAAAATACATTTTTAAAACTTTGTCAGAGAAATCAAATTTTGAGCAACTTTAACACAATGTTTATGATGTGTGCATGTGTGTGTGTGTGTGTGTATACACACACTGCATATACATAGTTTAACATATAAGCATACACAAATATATAATGAAATATGTATAAGTGTTTTCTGAAACAAATAAACCAAAAATGTCAGATAAAATTTAGATACTTTGACCAAAACTAAGATTACAAAATAAAATCATTTGTATGCTAACAGAAATTGCCTTGCAGCTGCTAGTTTGAGCTTTGATGACAGTATCCCAATTACATTGAGTGGTTATATGAGCTGATTCTTCTGTAGGGTCCTTATAGACATTAACTCATAACAACTGAATCCACTGGACTATGTCATGCAATTGTCATTTTTCCAAGTAGCCCATTTTCCTCATTCTATGTACGAATTCATAAGAAATTGATATGTCAACATTTTTATACTGTCATTGGCTTTAAAGGTTGGCTCTCCTCAGCAGCGATTTAGATAGTGCTAAATTGAATTGTTGTCATATGAGTGGTAAGGGATTTGCTATTTCTACAATAAATATATCTTGAAAAATGTAAGTATTAAGTCATGCTTTCCTATTTGTGTAGAAGCAAACAGAAACCTTATTAAGGAAGTCATTCCGAATATGATTCTGTACTAGTAGATTTTTCTTAAGGACTAAAAGCACAGCAGCTCCCAAAGACAAATTTCTGTGTAAGAAAATATAACTATAGCCACAACTCATTACTAATTCAACAAATATTTACTGAGCTTCAATATTGAATCAAATACTGTGTCTCCCTTCAAAATCTCTATTGTCTGTTGGAAGAAAGGGAAAAGGAAATAAGCCTTGCACATTCTCTAGCAGAATAGATGATGCTTCAGGAACACAAAAGAATGACACCAAATCCAGTTTTGGAAATGGAGACTAAAAAAATGTTGGAGTTAGGTGGATGAAAAGAGATGAAAGGGATGAATAGACACTAGGATGAGGAATAGACATGGAAAAAGGTCTAACACAGTCTAGCAACTGCACACTATTTAACTGAATATATTACCTGGGCCAAAGGAAGATGGTGATAGATGAAGGAAGAGTCAGGAACAATTCATAAAAGGTTTTGTATATTATGCTGAGATTGGACTGTATCTGTAGGGCAATGGAAAACTATTAATTTTTAAGAAGGAGAATAATAAGATTAGGTTTATATTTTGAAATACCATTCCGGTCACAGTACAAATTTGGATTTTAGATGGGGAAGAATTTGTAGAGAACAGACTAGGGGTAGGGGCACCAGTTCAGTTTTACATTGATTCCAGTGATAGGCAGTGGTCACCTAAAGTGAATGAGCATCAAAATAAAGATGTGTGAATGGATTTTCAAGCTAAAGAGAAAATAAGATACTTGAAGACTTTATTGTCTCTGTGATATAGATAACATGTTAAAGATGATGGGAGATAATAGACAAAATAGAAGATGAAAAATAGATGTGTGAGAGAATGAAAAGATAATTGAGTAGTCGGGAATATTCTAACTTCTGTCAGAAAACATGATTTTTTAAATGGGACTCTCTAGAATCTTTACCTCTAAATAGAACCTAGTATTAAAATGTCATTGTATTTGTTTTTGTTGTTGTTTTATTTTAAACATACATCAGTTTGGAGACCTACCCACTGTCAGGCAGTCAGCTTTTCATATACATTTTTCATTTAATTCTCTTAAAAACTTTGTGTTTTAAGAGATATTTTTTCCATTCAAGAGCAGTCTTGTCCAAATTTGTAATATTTAGCAAATGCTAGAGGAGAAACTCATATAATTTCCTGATTCTAAATCCTTTGTGTTTTAAAAAAACATTCTAGTTACTAAAAATTCCACTGTCAGGCATTCAGCCTTTCATATACATTTTTCATTTAATTCTCTTAAAAACTTTGTGTTTTAAGAGATATTTTTTCCATTCAAGAACAGTCTTGTCCAAATTTGCAATATTTAGCAAATGCTAGAGGAGAAACTCATACAATTTCCTGATTCTAAATCCTTTGTGTTTAAAAACATTCTAGTTACTAAAAATTTCTTCTTCCTTTTGAACACACACACACACACTAAGCTCCATGACAAGATACGATAAATTCAGATTATATAGATTATATTCACACATGATCCTGAAGAACTCTATTTTCATGCTTATCAATATCTTTCATAGGATAATATATCAAAGAATGTTTCATTAAGTGAAAATCTGTGTAGGAACCTCTGAAATATATTTTAATAAGTCTAGAAATTTTTGTGGTAAGTTAGCAGCATGTGGCTCATAATATTCTTTTTTAAAAAAAGTATTTTAGTTATTTTTTATGATAACACTGGTTAACAAAATCCAATAAGTTTCAGCTGTACCCTTTAACAATAGGCACTGTGTGTTCACCTCCCATAGTTAGATTTTTTTCTGTCAACACATATTTGACCCCCTTTACCCCATTTACCTCCCTCTCCCACACTCCTACCCTCTAGAAACCACTAGTCTATAGTCCATATCCCCCCCCCCCCGTTTGTCCTGTTCATTTGTTGCATAATATTCTTAATCACGGTAAAGCAACATTATTATAACTCTGTTCAGGTATCTGTTGGGTGCTATACATTTAATTTTCAAAATGTTACCAAAACCATCAATTATGATTTGGAATAACAAGAAGGGGAATTATGAGACTACTTTTCTGCTTCTGTAAAATGATCAATGCATACTTAACCTTCGTTAACATGTCTTGAATGTGGCAGTTTAGGTTCCCATACAAGTGAAGAGTTCTACTTTTCCTTCCAATGCCAGGAGACACGCCAGCAATTTCACACATCATGCAAGTAGTTCTTATACTTGGAGGTGGCACTGTGGGGCTAGGGGGTTTCATTTCCAATGCTGAAGGGCTGAGTAGTTAAAAAAACAAACAAAATCTACCCAAAAGATGCCTTCCTTATTAACATCAGTTTGATCATCCAGGTTCATTATGCCAATGACCAGACCCGTTAGCAATAATTCACTATCTGAATTACCTAGGTCATTTCAATGTTGACTTTTGTCCTGTTGTAGAAGGTTAGAGACAGGTGGAGAGAAACAATAATAGAAGATGAATCACTGCCCTCACAATATTGGTGGGTTTAAAATCCTAAATCCAAGAAAGTGCTCCAGGGATGGTACTTAAAATCTTTCCTCTTTCCTTCTACATGATACCATTTGAAGTTAAGATAATTAAAGATTTTAACATAGTATCTTTTCCACTGGCTGATTTCCTCTACACTCTCAAACAGAATAGTTATCCTAGAAAAGGAAATTCTTGAGATTTACCTTTGGGCTCTTGAGTTGATATATAGCCATTAGATCTGGTGAGGATTGGTGTTAAACAAAAATCAAGTTAGTATGTTGACTTTAATGCGGCAAAATTTGGGGCCATCGTACGCAAAACACTTTCTCTACTGGCTTCCAAGGGTACCTGGTATATCTAGTACTATGTAATTTGTTGAAGTATCTATGTGTCTTGCAAACAAATCACAGTTTTGCAGTCCTAGCATTAGAGGAAAGTTAGAATTCAGATAATACTATAATACAACCCCATTGCAGTATAGATGGCCCAGTCATAAAATTCTTGAAACATGTTTATCTAGTGTCCAAACAGCTCTAGCCAAGAGGACTATCGCAAAATAATTTTCTTCTTATGAGATATTTATAACACTTAAAAATATGATCTTTATACAAAGCAAACATTTCTCTCTATAGTTGTCCCAAAATTTATCTTGAGGTATTTTATTAAATCTTCTAAAACTCTAGTATATACAGACATAAAATTTTCTCTCTTGAAAGTAGGGGAAAGAAAAAGATATTTAGAAGTAGAGACTAAACTTGAAGAGGATATACTAACTATATCCATGGGCCCACATTTTATTCATATAAGTATCTGATGCAGCATCATATAGTATTTAAGAGCTTGGACTTGGGATTCATAACTTTATTTTCATATGTTAGTTTTGTCCTTTACCTGTGACCTTGGAAATAACTTAAGTTCTTGCTTCTGTAGTCCCTTCATCTTAAAAGGACACTAATGCTTACCTCAGTAGGCAATCGATGTATTAATGTGTATACACTCAATTGTAATTTTATTTTAATTTAAAACTAAAGTATCTTAAAATATGAATAAAATATGATATAAATGCATTAATGACAAGTGTATTTACATATTCTACATAGTTCATTTAAGGATGCATTCCAATGCCAAAATTATTGCATATTCATGAGACTTTTGGCTACCAGTCAAAAATGATTATCACCCCAAATTGCCAAAAGTCCAGATTAAACATATAAAGTAAAAAACATGTATCATGAAGTACTGGAAAGTAAGAACTGTTAAGAAATATACTCAATTTCTATTTTTTTCAATATTTTGTGAGTACTTAATGTTTTTTAGGTATCAAAAGTTGAGAATATTAATTTTTATGCATAAAATGATCGATATTCATTAAAATATTTACATATTGAAGAAATGCTAAATCCTGAAATTCTTCTCTCCAAAGTCCCTTTATTTCATGTTAATGTATAGCTGTTTTAATTTAAAAAAAAAAAACCTACATCTTATGAGATGCTTTTTAAAGTGATGCAATTTAGATCATTTAAGAAAATTTGATATATGATCATTCATTTAAAAAAATTTTGCTTAAGTGCTTCTATATTTTGCTCTGTTTGGCACTGTGGATATCTAGATTCCAGACAGAGCTTGTCTTTAAAAAGTTTAGTCTTGTGTCAAAGATTTATGAAAGGGAATAGATAATTACTATGTATTTAAGTAAAATGGTTAAAATCTTACTATGAACTTAGGAAGTGATAGACTATCTAAATATTTTAAAAGTAAATACACAATTATTCCTTAAAACAAATAGGAAATGGATATTCAATTTTGATTTTATAGATAGAAACTAAGAGGCAGTAAGATTAAATAACTTGACCAAGATCACACAGAAAAATATAATATAAAGATCACAGAAGAGTTCAGAGCCGACCATCTTACACTATGCCTGGGGTGATGACGGTAAGCATCTGATACTTAAAATCATATATGAAAGGACGCATACTTTAGGTACTGGTATCAAAGATCTTTCTGGGGACTGTAATGTGTGAGCTGTGGTTGAAAGGACAACTAAATGAAAAAAAGAGAGGAAAAAAAGACTTAGAGAGCAAGGGATATTGTAGCCCAGGTCACTGAGTTCTGAAAGAACATAGAATGTAAGGAATACAACATATGTGTCTAATACTACAAAACAAGATAGGAATAAATAAAGGATAGGTTCTGGAAATAAATACTATATTACTTCCTTGCAAGTTGCTAAGAGAGAACTTAAAATATTACACCTTCCCCTCCCCCGCCCCCACCACACACATAATTATGTGAAGTGATGGGTGTGTTAACTTACTTTATTGTGGTAATCATTTTGCAGTGTTTATATGCAACAAATCATCACGCTGTATGCCTTAAACTTACGTAGTTATATGTTAATTACATCTCAGTAAAGGCTGATGAAAGAATAAGAAAGCAAAGAGTTCTCAACTACAAACTATATCATTATATTATACAAAAGAATTTTAAAAAATTTATAAACAAGATGCTGTATCAACTCTAATGAATATATTCATAGATATCTCCAATTTGGAAGACTTCTTCAACATCAAAGAATGGCCAATGAAATTTGGTTGAATATTATATTTATGATTCATAACCTAGTGTCTGTGGTATTTACCTTATTAAAAAAAGCATGTTGAATATTTCAAGTTTTCTTTACAAAAATTAAATATTGATATATAAATGTTGCTGTGAATATTAGAATATATAAATGTTGGTTTGACTATTAGAATAATTAAATATAATAAAGATAATTATCTCCCCTAATTTATAACAATTTATATTGCTTTTATACATTTATATTACAAATCTATATTAAAATGGAATAAAATTATAAAAGTCAACAAAATCTAAGGTAAAATATGTTACCTTATTTCCATTATAAATTATGTTGGTAACTGTGTCCACTACTGTAGTGAATAAACAGGCAAGTAGTTATAAAAGGGCTGATATACTGAAATCTATTTTTAAAATTATATTGCATCTAAAAATGTATTCTCCATATAGATATTCATCTTTCGGCTTTCTCATTCATGAAGAATAAACATTTGAAAATATAGCTTTTCTGTTTTAGTTAAAAAGAAATTAGAAACTGTAAAAAACTTAGGTGTAGCTAGGTAATCAGTAACATAAAAACCTTTCAACTTTTAAATTCCTGCCTACAAAATTATCAGTTTAATGCCTGAAAATTATTTTTTCTCTACTTTTAAAATACTGTAATGTCATCAACCAATTATAGGAAGGTAACAGATAAAATATATTGAGTTAAGTGTAAAGTGTGGGGGTAAATATTTGACTGTAGTTCATTCAGTACACACACATGCATACACACATACAACTTCAGTCTAAAGACATCAGGGTAGTTTTGGTTTTTGATTTCTGTTTTTGTTTTCCCTCCTCATTCTTTGGATTGTTGCCATAGCTTCCCTAGCTAAATCAATATGCTTTAAAATTACAGTATTGATTCCCTGATTTCAACACCATTCTTTTATCTTTTCAAAACACAATGTTACTTGATTTTTAGGTATTTCACTTTGTCTTTTTTCTCTACTCTTTCTTGTTGTTTGGTTTTATTCTATGAAGATATTTGTCTTTTGTTTAACTGATGAATAATGAACTATCTGCAGGCTCTGATTATTTTTATATTGATATATGAATAGCAGGATGTGTGTATTTTCACATATACATAAAAATGTCATATGTCTGTTGACAATTGGAGCAGTATCAGACAGCTTCTTTGAAGGAAAAATTTTTATATAAAATTTATTTATGAATTTAGAATTATATCTTTGAAAAAAGTCATCTATTTTTTTGAAATCTGCAAGATAGCGTTTTAAGAAAAATACTATGAGATTTATTTAAATAGTAATAAAATAGGAGTGATCTATATAATTAGATGACATGATCTCAAAATAAACAAAAGAAATTTTAAAAAGGAAACTTGGAACATCAGAAAGAAAGAAAAATGAAAAGAGCAGAAATGTGAGTATATGGAAAATACTATCATTTTTTTCATTCGATAATTTAACAAATTTATAGCACCATCTGATACTCAAGACAGTATTATTTA
>KE749192.1:75170-95413 GCA_000465285.1 Eidolon helvum
GAGGAAGATAAAAAATCTAAATGGAACTGAGGTTTCCACATATAATCAAAGTGGTTAGATATACATGTATTTGTAATACCCAAAGTAACTACTGTGAAAACTATACAGAAATATTGTATACTTAGAATCACAAATAAATGAAGACAGAATCCTTAAAAAAAAAAAAGTTCAAGTAGCCTTCATGAAAACAAAAGATACAGTTCTGAGAGCCAGATGAAACAAATAGAAAACAAATTTTAAAATGTCATACTTAAGGGTAACATGTCAATAGTTATTTTAAATGTAAATAGTCTAAATATACCAAGAGACAGATTAGCAGAATAAGTTTAAGAAAAATACCCAAATATATCCTGTTTACAAGACTATATCACTTCAAATTAAATGGCATAACTTAAAAGTGAAAGGATAGAAAAAGATATCACATAAAAATATTAATCATAAATAGCAGGAGTGACTATATTACTATTGAATAATAGACTTAAGAATAGAGAACATTATTACAAAGAGGGATATTACATAATGATCAAAGAATTAATCTACTAGAAAGTCAAAGCAATGCCAATTGTGTGTATATCAAGAAACGGATGCCCAAAACACATGAAGCAAAAGTTGATATAACTGAAAGGAAAAACAGACAAATTCACAATTATCACTGGAGACTTCACGAACTCACTGCCAGCAACAGAAAATCAGCAAGCATATAGAAGAACTGAATAACATAATTAACCAATAGGATCTAATTGACATACATAGAACATCCCATTCAATAACATAATACACATTTTTTTCAAGTGCTGATGTGCTGCTATAGATTAAATTGTGTCCCTTCAAAAAAGATACATTGAAATCAACTTTCTGTACCTCAGAATGTGATCTTATTGTTTAAAAGGGTCACTGCGGATTCAGGTAGTTAAGATGAATTCATGCTGGAATTGGGCAGGCCCCTAATTCAGCATGACTGATGTCCTTATAAGAAGAAACAAAACACAGACAGGAACACAGAGAGAACACCATGTGAAGATGGAGTGTTAGAGTGATGCATCTACAGCAAAGGAAGAGCAAAGATTGCCAACAGACCTCCAGAAGATAGGAGGAAGGATGTTTCTACAGGTTTCAGAAGGCACACAGCCCTCCAAACATGATTTTGAAATTCTAGCCCCAGAACTCTGAGACAATAATACATTTCTGCTGTTTTAAGAAACCCAGTTAATGGGATTTTGTCATGGCAACCCTAGGAAACTAACCCACCATGGAACTAATCCACCATTCAACAAGACAGAGTCAAATCCTGAGACCTAAAACAAACCTCGTAAAACATTTAAAAGAATTTAAATCAACTTTTTCTGTCTGGCTTATGGGGGGGGGGGGGGGTATCTCAAGGTCCATCCACTTTGTCTCAAATAGAAGTATTTTGTCTCTTCTTAAGCCTAAGTAATATTCCATCATGCTAAGCAAAATAAGTCAGACAGAAAAAGTTGAAAACCACATGATATCATTTATATGTGGGATATAAACCTAAAAGCAACAAATGAACAGGACAAACAGAGACACATGGACAATAGACTAGTGGTTACCTGAGGGTTGGAGGGGAGGAGGGAGGAAGTAGACAGGGTAAAAGGGGTCAAATATATGGTGACAGAAAGAAATCTAAGTATGGGCAGTGAACATACAATGCAAAATATGTATATATGCCTTACTGTTAATGTGTACTCCTGAAATTTACTGGATTTTGTTAACCAATGTCACCCTAATATTAATTTTTTTAAAAAAGAATTTAAATCATACAAAGTGTGTTCCCTGACCATAATGGTTTGATAGAAACAGAAGTTAAGAGAAAGACAACAGGAAAATTTTAAATACCAGAACTAAAAAACACACTTTTTAATTATCCATGAGTAAAGGCAGTCTTAAAGGAAATTTAAAAAATAAATGAAATTTTATGAACACATGTGAGATACATCTAAAGCAGTACTGGCAGGAATTTATGTCACTAAAGGCTTACATTAGAATTGGGAAGAGTTCTCAAATCAATAACTTAAGTTTCTACTTTAAAAAACTAGACAAAGGCCATTATAAACCCAAAGTAAGCAGAAGAAAGGAAACAATAAAAAGCAGAATTTAAGGAAATCTAAAATAGGAAAGTGGTAGAGAAAATCAAGTAAACAAAAAGGTGGATGCTCAAAATAAAATTTAAAAACTGATAAACTTCCAGCAAGAATGACAGACACACTAATGAAAAGACAAAAATCACCAATAATAGAAATGAAACAGGCACAACACTATAGTGTGTGTGACTATTAAAAGAAAGGGGATACTATGAGTGGCTGTGCATTCCATAAGTTAGAAATTTTGAAGAAATGGACCAACTCCTTTAAGACTACATACTAACAAAACTTAACCAAGATAAAAGAGAATATGACTAATCTTATAACCATTTAAAAAGTGAATTTACAATTTAAAAGCTTTCCATAAAAGAAATTTCAGGCTGAGGTGGCTTTACTGGAGAATTCTACCAGGTATTTAGAGAAAAATTAACAGATTTTATGAAATTTCTTTGAGAAGATATAATAGGAGAAACCATACAACTCTTTATGAGGTCAATATTACCCTCATCTCAAAACTAGACAAAGAGTACAAAATATACAATTGAAGACGAATCTCTCTCATAAGTTAGTTACAAAAATCATTATCAAAATATCAGCAGATTAATCCAATAATGTATAAAAAAACAGAATACACCATGACAAATTGTGATTTATCTTTAGCATGCAGGGCTGCTTTAACATATGAAAATCAATGAATGTAATCCATCATATCAATATCTTAGAAAGAAAAATCATATGATCATATTGATTAATGCAGGAAATTATTTGACAAAAGCCAATACTCATTCATGAAAAGCTCTCAGAAAATTAAGAAGAGGGGAGGATTACCTCTACCTGTTAAAGGGCATCTATAAACACCTTCAGGTAAAATCACTCTTACTGGTGAAAGATTGAGAACAAGACAAGGATACCAATTTTCACCACCAATTTTTTTCAGCTTAGTACTGGACATTGTATAACTTTAGTAAGATAAAGGGGAAAAGGGCATATAGATTTAAAATGAAGAAAAAACAATTTGCAGATGACATGATTGTATATATAGATAATAACAGGAAATGTACAAAAATAAACTCAGAGAATAAGTGACTTTGGGAAGGATATAAGACACACAAAAATCAATCATGTTACTTACTATATTATGATATACTAACGCACATATGTGTGTGTATATATAAATAGTTACAGAAAACTATATATTCCAATACTATATATCAAAATGAACATGTCAAAAACTGAAAACACAATACCATTTAAACTCACTGAAAATTACAAAATATTGATGAAACAAATTAAATACCTAAAGAAATGGAAAGACATACTGTGCTCATGGATTGAAAGACTCAACATAATAAAGATGTTAATTTTCCACAAATGGATGTATACATTTAATGCAATTTTTATAAAATTCTCAGCAAGGATTTTTGTAGTGACAAGCTTATGCCAAAATCTATATAGAATGCGATAAGTCCAAAAATAGCCTAAAAGATCTTGACAGAAAAGAACAAAGTGAGAAGAATCACTTTACCTGATACTAGGGCTTGTTATACCATTACACTAATCGAGACAGTACAGAGGGAGAGACATATAGATCAATGTAACAGAGTACCTAGAAATAGATCCACACAAATATGCTCTACTGATTTTTTGACAAAGTTGCAGAGAAGTTCAATAGAGAAAGAATAGTCTTTTCAATAAGTGATGCTGGAGTAATTGAATATCCATAGGGGTGAACATTTGAACTTGACCTAAACTTCACATCTTATACAAAAAAAAAAAATTCAAAATGGATTATAGACTTCTATGTAAAACTACATGAATATTAGTGAAAAAGAAAAACTTTGGGGACACCTTCAGGATCTAGGGCTAGAAAAAGTATTCTTATATTTGATAGTAAAAGTATGATTGATAAAAGGAAAAAAAATTCAATAAAGTGGACCTCATCAAAAGTAAAAATTTGTTCTACGACAGCCCATGTGAAGAGAATGAAAAGACAAGCTAAGGAGTTAGAAAAAAATATTTTCAAACCACATATCTGATAAAGGACTAATTCTAGAATATGTATTAAAAATCTCAAAACTCAACAACAGAAATCTAACTAAAAAATGTTCAAGTGACATAACAGTCATTTCACTTAACATGATAAACAAATGGTAAATAAACACATAAAAAGATGTTCAGATTTATTAGCCACCATAAAATGCAAACCAAAACCAAAAGATGTCACTACACATTTATTTGGATGGCTAAAGTAAAAAATAATAAAGTGACAATAACAAATGCTTGTGAGGATGAGAAGAAACCGGATCATTGACACATTGTTAGTAGAAGTACAAAATGGTATTGCCTCTCCGGAAAACACTTTGTCATATTACTGTAAAACTTAAAATGCAATTACCGTATAACCAGTAATCTCACTCCTCAAAATTCATCTCAAAGAAATGGAAACATTTTCCAAAAAACCTTTACACAAATGTCCATAGTAGCTTTATTTATAATAGCTTAAAATTTGGGGTGGGAGAGATGTTATTCAACAGGCGAATAGTTAAACTAGTACATACATACCATAAAATACTGCTTAGCATTAAAAAGGAACAAACCATTGATAATACGCAACATAATCTCCAGGGAATTATGTTAACTGAAAAAGCTGATCCCTAAAGGTTACATAATGTATGATTCAATTTATGTAACATTCTTGAACTGACAAAATTATAAAACTGTCAAACATATTAATAATTGCCAGTGTTAGGGACAGAGGGTGGCAAGGGGGAGGGAGTGATAAAGGTATAGTTAGATAAGCAGAATAGGAGGAAGCCTTGTGGTGTTGAAACTGCAGTATCTTGATTGTTAAGGTAAAAACAGAAATCTACGAAGGTGACAAATATATATATGGAACTTAATACACACATGTATTTGTGAAAAAAAAACCACATGAGGATAAATAGAACTGGGAAGATGTAAATAAGATCAGTGGGCTGCATCAATGTCGATATCCTTCTTGCAATATTATAACTGTAGTTTTATAAAACTGGAAAAAATGTATAATGGATCTCTCTGCATTATTTCTTGCAATTGTGTGTGCATCTACAATAATTAAAATAATTTGTTAAGTTTTTTAGGTTATAAACCTCAAGTAAGCAAAAAAATTATTAGGATGGCAAAATAAAGAAGATCTTTTGGAATAAGATGGGATATAATATATTTAAGGCAAACTCTAATAGCTCAAATAATGCAGAGAATAAAAAGAATTTATTTTGTATGACTGGTTTAAACCAAATTAATATTTCTATTTAAGTATAGTACTTTTTCTTACATATAATTTGCCTTTTATAGCTTGAGCACACAATAAATACAATGATTTCTATTACCTGCAAATGGAGCAATATAGATTATATGTTCAATAAATCTTGAATAAACTGTGATTAAATATATGGCAAGTGATATTTATTTTAGGAGATATTAATGTGACTATGCTCTTAGTGGCTAGCATCTTCACCCAAAAGAATAGATCATTCTATTTTGAGAATAAAATATTATGTTTTTAACTTACCCTATATAATTCTGAACATTTCTTATGAGGATGAAAGTAGGTCAGGAAAACAGAAACTCTCTTAAAAATGTGTGTGTGACAAAGACTAAATAATTTTGGTAAAGAATATTTTTCAACATCATACTGTGAATTTATCTGATAATATATACAGTAAAACCTAAATAGTTCTTTAAAAATCTTATGATTAAATATTTTGTTAAAATAGAAGTGAATTTCTTGACATGTTGTTTAGTGAAAATAGTCAAGTGCAATATGATTATTACAATAACTTTTCTTAAGAACGGAGAATAAGAAAATATAAAGCTACCACCTCATCTTTAAGAAACACAGGAATGATAAAGCAGGAAACAATAAAACTACAAACAAAGGATGGGAAAACAGAGTGCATAGGACACAGGTAAGAATGACATTTTTCTCATTCCAGTTTTTGTTGCACCATTTTTTGACAAAAATTAAGAGAAGTCCTAAAAAATATATGTTTGGGAAATACCTAAAGAACAGAGGAACTAGCTAGGGGAGTCTCCCACTAGCCAAATCTGGGAAACAGCTGAACATCACAATGATTTCGTATAGCAATAAACTAGAAACCATTTAAAATGACAATTCATGATTCCCAATTAACGATAGACACATAAATTGATAAGTAAATAAGGAAGAGTGTGAGCTTACAGAATACTGATTGCTGCCTAATAAACGTAGTGAAAATGCTGCAAACGGAAAACCATCTTTCTGTAAATATCACAGTATATACTGGTACAGGCAAGAACCATTGGTAGTTGCTAAGCCCAGAGGGTGAGATGAACTGCAGGATATCTGTATGATCTGAAGGTGTCCCTGCACACAAAAAACATATTAGTTGTAAGGAGGAAATGCTATACAGTGTATACCTAAGATATAAACTTCAAAGTCAAAATAAACTTCACCAATGAGGGTTACATGAACATTGTATGCTGTCTTTCAATTCTCTTGCCTCTCAATCCTCCAAACTTCAGTGAGCATGGTTATTAAAAATATCATTTGGAAATATCACATTGCTTTGGTGGTCTTTGGTACATAAATTCCTTAATCTGTCTTACAAGCTATTTTAGGACCTAGAATATTTCTGGAAAATCTTCCCTTTATTCTGCTGGGGCTCACCATGAGTCTAGAATTCCCTTTATCCTATTCCCCTGTTTATGTTTTCTCTGGAATGAAGACTTACATGCTTTTCCCAGTGTATGTTTAAATTGTCTCCTTTTGACCCCACCCTAAGGTTGTATGGATATTTGACCACACAACATTCAACACCGCACAGATGAGGTCAACAGAAGGTTACTACTCACATGTTCTCATGGCTCGGGGTGGAGGACACTGTACGGCATGGATTGCTACATGGGTTGCCCTCAAGAACAGTGAACCAGGGACTATGTGAGACAGGCCTCATAGTATCAAGAGGTGGAGGTGCCCTTGATTTCTGTGGAAGAATGTCATTGGCTCATTTGACTAATTCTGCAGGCTGTCTCCTCAGAAATAAGTGGGAATAAGTTGGTGCTCCTGGGCCATGTGATAAGGAATGCTATTTGACAAGGGGACCTTATCCGTGGGAGTAGAGTGGAGAGGGCAACTTGTTCTGCCATTCAAGGTCCTCCCAATTTTACCAGATGTAAAGGCAGCATAACATATTATCTACTCAATAAAAATGTATAAATTCTCAGTTTCCTTTCTCCCAGGCCATGCTACCCCTTTGAAAAGGCCACCACTAATCAACTTGGCCATCTCCTGGATCCCTAAAGCACTTGTGGCTCAAAATATGCCTTATAAAAACAGTACTTTACACTTTGTGTTTTTCTGAAAACACACAAAATTGAAATTCATATTGAATTAAATATCACTTTCAAATCAGCTTGTAATTTACCACAGTGTTTGCCAATACATATTTATGAGCTATTATTTAACACAGGCTGCCTATAATGTATGATATATGCATATAAGATGCAATAACACTATCACTATCTAGAGTTTCATTTGCTAAAGCCTCATGATGAAATTGTCTACAGAGTGAAGGAAGGGAAAAGTCAAGATGTCTAAATCTCTCAGAACATTAACCCTTCCCTCACCAAAAAAAAAAAAAAAAGACAGTAAAAGTAGTTTGTTAATACAATATCTGAAAAGAATAGAATCCATTTAAGGAATTGACAGACTCAGAATTATGTTTTAGCATATATACTAAAATATATACAAAAATTTGGCTGAAAAAAATACATAGTAACATACAATATACTTTGATTTCTGTACAAGTAGTCCCATATTAAAAAATAATGTGATAGTGGGGATACCGACTATAGGAATAAATTTTATTGATAAACCCAAAATCAGTCAGTCATTTATAGGGGAGATAAAAATATCTGTGCAACATTTTTCTTTGTTTATAAAAGATTAATTACATTTCATCCTTTTTAATAGTGTTTCACAATTCTTATTGAATACTATCATATATCATGGTATTCTTATTGCAACAGGTATGTAATTTATGTCAAAAGTTTATCGCAGTCTTTTTTTTACCAGTACTAGCAGATTGCTGTTTTTTTCAAGTCTAATAGATTTGATTTACCATCATTTGAAATATTAAACTGTACAACTGTATAGAAGTTCTGAGTTTGAGTAAAAACTAATTGCAATGTTGCATCTGCTCTGTGTATTATTTATGTTGTTTGAAACTTCTGAGGTGCAATGTATGGTTTCTCACATTGTAATCACTTTTTAATAAAGAGTTGAAACACTTGTGATTTGTACTTTATAACAACTTAAATATATTTTTAGGTGAGTTTACTGATATTTCAAAGATGACATCTTAGAAAAGACTTTTCTTTCAAGTAATTTTTTAAATGACATACTTATACCTTCTACTTGAATTTTTTTCAGAAATGATCCCAAAACGTATTGAAATAAGGCTAAGACTGTGATCATAACCCGACCAATGGAAGCTTTAAAAAATACCCTAAACTCCCTCTCATTAATATTTTATTAAATAATTAAAGTGTATGTGATTTGGGCAAAATATCCTGTTAAAAGTTGAGGACAGAGTGGCAAATTAGGCAGATATGACTCATTTCCTAACTAAAATCACTCACAATATTGAATTAAAGAAAAGTTTCTGAGGAAGATCGCAATCTGCTTTGAAACATTTTACAAGAAGCTACAATATTAAATGAAAGAAAGCATAATAGATACAAGAATTCGATATCAACCAGTAGAAGGTGAACTAGATACATTCAATTATTCACAGTATTAGGATACACAGATCCCACATAGTACCCAATTATATTATTTACACTGAATGTTAATTTATGTTCTTTAAAGTAAATATCATAAAATATTTTAATTTAGGGTAGGCTATTTTATGTAATTAGCATCTTGTAATATTTTACTAGAAATACTATAGAATGAGTAGAACCCACCAAACTTTGAATAAGTTTTATTTCCTCATGCTACCATTATGATGTTGATTATGTCCTAAAATTTTGCATAGTATTCCAATATTATGCTAAGATTATAGTTGCTCTGATACTCAGCAAAACACAAGAAATTTCAAGAAATATGTAGTATTTTAAATTTCCCTAGTGAGGTCAGTCAGCAGAAAACATACTGAAAAAGCAAGCAACGAAAAACAAACAATAACCAATAAAATCAAAACACATTAACAGAGGCCTTTAAAGGAAAACGCAGAAGAAAATAAGCAGCCTATTTTCGGAAATACAATCTATTTCTGCTTATAAGGGCTTTTAACCGTTGTGAAAAGTACTCTGAAAATGGCAGAACTAATCCCACTGGGGTAATAGACAATGGAAGAGTTGGTAGATGGCAGAGAAAAGAGCCCATCATCTGGCCAGCTTCAGGGACTACTACAAGGTGATTGTCTGAAAGTAATTACAGCGTGATTTTTTTTACACAATTACATAGAGAAATTTTAGTTTAGCTCTAACTACCTTTTTGTTGTTTTTACAGTGGCCCAATTCACTAAAAAAAAAAAAAAAAAAAAAAAAAAGTCAGAAGACAAAGAAAGCAATTGAAAAGTGCAAATGTAATTCACAGGGTTGCAATCATATTTTGGCAGGTTAAATTTCACTCCCAGGGTGATTTGAATGAAAAGTTCTCAGAGAAATTGTCTGGGTGCAAGGCAACCCCAAACAAATTTTGTGAATGCATTAGTCAAGCAACATACATACAAAATGAAATTGACAAATTAAATGCGGACCTATTTCCCAAGTATATGGAAGAGTCCATGAGTTAGCGTTAGGTGACTTTTGAGATAGAAATTCCATTTATTTTTCCTATATTTTTCATTCTATGAAACATTTTAAAGCAATTCCACAAATGCCATGGATCTATACTGTCTTTTGCTCAATATATAAACCTTACTCTTGTTTTATCAACTCTCAGATATGATTATGATTGCTCTGGAGAAGCTCACAACAGTTCTTTTATAAAATAGTATTTAAATAGGTATTATTTTAAAGGAGTTTAATCATTAAGATAGTAAGATATTTTGTTCTGTTGTTTTTTTCAACTGTTAAAATATTTTGACAACATATCACAGAGGTGAGTGTGTCTATTAGAATCACTTGCTCTTTTAATAGCAATTGTGGCTCTCCATTTTCACTCCCCCCAACTCTGATTTTGCCTTCCTAGGAGTTTATAACCCTCCCCAATATCTGACTCATACACCTTCTTGTATAATTCTAATAACCCACGTTGCGACGCATATGGTTAGGCTGCTACCCCCACTTGAGCAGCATGAACAATAAAACCAAGAAAGCCATTTACTGCACAGAACCATCCAGCATCTTCCTCCACAAGGTTTGTCAGAAACAAATGAAAAAAGCAGGGTTCTATCCCAAATAATAATAAAGCAACACTGACACCAAAGAAGTGACAGCTCCCGGAACAGGCCTCTATCCGAGATATGCGGTGACCAGAAACACATCTGAATGCAAAAGCTGAACCTAGAGAATGTGGCTCAAATGACCTATCACTCCTAGTGACCTAACAGAACCCCACCTGGGCTAGTATTTATCCAATTAGCATTGTTCCTTTTAAAAATTGCAGCACTGAGGAAATTTGAGTAAGGAACGCTGTGGCAATCACCAAGAGACACAAAGCAATTCTAAAGCACAAGCTTGCCAAGCCACTCTCGCCATGGCCTGAAACCAATTAGTAAACCAAGGACAGGCCCCCCCAAAGAAGTTATCCAAGGGTTAACAATCATGGCTACTACATCCTGCTCACAGTAAAATTGTTTTACAAAACTTAAAGGTTCTTTTGATAGGTTTCAACGCAGCAGCACTCTGGATAAATGAAAGGCAGAACTCTGTTACTTATAGCTCTAAAAGACAGAGAGCTGCCAGGCAGGGCCACACAGGAGTCTACACCACGGGACAGTAATAGCAAGCTGGAACTGAAAGGAAGCAGCTTTGGGTGGCAAAAAAGAGTCACATTAGCTGGGTTTTGCTAGCTCCCTGTAGTCTGGCTAGTTTAAATAAGCATACAGGCTTGAAGGCACTTCGGGCTCTCCCTAGTTTTCCGATACTTAGACCTGGGACAATCAAGGTGGGTCCAGAGTGACCCCTCGGGTTAATTCACCCTATAAAGGAAGTAAATGGGTATAGACTTACCAGTTGTTGACGAAGGGGAACTGACCAGCCGCTAGCCAGGGCCTCAAAACTTTTCTTATTCTAGAGAAAGCCAGACTGCGAAGGATCTTGGGAAATTTAAAGGAGAGTGCCAATGTCCTGGAAGGAGAAACACCTGAGTGCCTTGGGTGCAGCCGATCCCTCCTCCCAGACTCATTAAGGTGTCTGGCTCACACCACCTGTCAGACAAATCTCAGTGCTCACAGACACCCTGCTGCTCCCACGGCCCCTCCAAGTCTTAGTGAGGGCGAGCTGCCTCACCTCAGAGACCCAGCAAGGTACAAGAGAACGGGTTCTGGACCAAAGGCTGTGCAACGGAGGGACTGCCCGAGGCCAGAACTGGGGAGCAAAACGCACACGCATGGGCAGCAATGCCACAGCCTTCCAGGAGCCAAATGGAACATACGTTTTCAGTGATTTCACAGTCTTTCCTCTTAGTCTCTTTTTTTTCATCAGTGCATTCTGGGGTTAAGAACTGGCTGACATCTGGAAACTGAAAAGGGATTAGGGAGGGCAAACTGCTGTGGGCTTGAGGAGGCTCTAGGGCAGAATGTGAAATGACACACTCAGGTGTTCCATTCAGGTGAAAACCTGACAGCCGTAAGGTGAATGTAACCTTTAATAGTGCCATCTCCAACAGGTGCAGTTACGATCAGCACTGAATTGAAGACATGTGATGAGGGCCTCTAAGGCCTTTGCTACAGGGCTTTCTTAGATCCGTTTTAATGTGGGACCAAAGTCATGATAAAATTGAGTTGACAGGTGAATATTTTTGTGCTTTATGAAATATTTGTATCATTTCACAGACATGGTTTTTATGATACAATTTTCACTGTTGAATGTCTTTTCGGATCCCCTCTCCCGTGCATGAGGGATAATGGGATGGATGGTTTCTCTGGTAGCCTTATTTGAATCTCAAAATATTTGTCCTAAATCTTTCTTTGCACTGTGAATCCATCTCCTTCATTTATTCACAGTTTGTAGCTGTTTTTATTACTGTTATTGAGGAAATGGTTTGGGAGATCATGTTTCTTGCTATTAGGTGTTACAGGTAATCGTGGGGAAGTCTCCAGTGAGGCTGAGGTATTATTACAAAGTACATGTAAACTTTCTTCAGTCCTCATGGAGATAAGTTATATTCATTTATCAAACATATGCCAAAGTAGTAAGCTATGAGATTTGAATAACAAATTAATTGCCTTAAATTTTATAGTGACCCTAAATTTTCTCATAGTACCTGACATGAGGGAAGCTCAAAGAGTATGTATTGGGTAAACGAATGAACAATATCTGGCATTCTTTGTATCCTTATCTAACCTTTTCTTTCAACATTCTATTCTCTAAACCCTTGCAAATTGCACAATTATCTCCTTACTGATAAGGACCTCACTGCTCCAAACTCCATTTCTCCATGTTCGTTGTCCTTCACCATTTTATATTTCTTCTTGTTGAAAATGTCCTCATTTTGCTCAATTTTTTTTCCACACTCTCCCTTTCCTTACCATAAACCTCCACCACATACTATGTATCTTTTATGGAACTTATGGGTATGCTATATCTTTAATTTTTATATATATTTTCTAAATAAAAATAGCTATTATATATTACATAACATATAATAGCCACTTTTAGATGTATTTTACATTGCCTGTATTTTTTTGTTGTTTAGTTTTCTTAGTGAGACTCTTTTGGAGAACCCGTGTTTATAAAAAGGATAATAAGTTTAGGAAAATAGTTTATAAATATAAAAATGATATTCTTTGAATATGGTGAGCAGGCTGCTATGCAACAAATCAGTTGCTGAAGACTGAGGATGCAATAGTGAGAGAGACATACACAGTGTTCCCATGAAACATACTTTAATAAAATAGACATTTATGAAATATGTAATAACTCGGGCACTAGAGAGACATCACTAAGTTCTACAAATGAAAAGTACAAAGCATTATGTAGACTTATAAGCAGAGAAAAAGAATGGCTTTCCTGATAAAGAGGTATTTAAATTAATTTAATGTCCTAAATTAATTTAAATTTAGTAACAACTGTTCTATTTGGGCTGCTGTAACAAAAATACCATGAATAATGGGTGACTTATAAACATCAGCAGGAATTGAGTTCTCACAATCTGGAGTCTTGGGAGTTCAGGATCAAGATTCTGGCAGATTTGGTATCTGGTGAGAACTGGCTCCTTTGTAGACAGGTCTTATTTGTAACCTCACAGGTAGAGAGGCAGAGAGCTATCTAGGGCACCAAACCCATCATGAGGGCTCTATTCTAGTGACATAATCATCTTCTAAAGGCCTCCACCTCCTCAGACCATTGGATCTTAGGTTTTAATATGTGAAACATTCAGACCATAGCAACTGCCAAGCAAAAGACTTTTGTCACTGAACTTGTTTCATTTTGTGTGTGTGGCACAGGAATGGTGGAGCATGTTAATATAACATTTGGGAAGATGAAGCTTAGCTCCTTGGAATAGAAGATATAAGAAACTTTGGCTGGTTAGGGCGTTGTGAGCCTAGAAGAATTGGGGGTAAGCTAATCAGCGGTTCCATTGGTTAAGGCACTTGGGACGATGCTACAGACATGTCACAATCTAGGCTAGTACTTTGCAAATTTTATCTACAAGTATGTTTATCACAACATTAGTTCTAATACAAAAATTAGAAAAAAATTCTAAAATTGAAAACTAAGTCAATGTCGTATAATATGATAAAATATTATGTTACTGTTAATATTATTTATAAAGCATTTAATGCCATGAGAAAGCACTTAAGTTCAGTTGAAAACACACCAATACACAAGGGTGTATAACGTGTAAACTTAACTACATAGCAGTCATTTGTATAAAAAATATGCACAGAAAAAAAGGAATTATGTAGAACAGTAAATAATGAACATTTTTAAACTCTGATTTCACCTTTTATTTTTTTGTAAACTTTTTATGTTTTTCAAGTTCAGAAATTAAAATAATATATCTTATTTCTCTGGGGAAAACCTCCTATGTGTTTGTTAATATTGTACCAAGTATTTTTGGAATATGTTATTCAATTTACTTCCTAATTAAGACATCATGACGATGCCCTGGCTTACAACACATAGAAATTTCAAAGGGGCACAGAGAGGGTGGTGATAGTAAAGTAAAAGTACACACAGTTAATAAAAAGAGTATCAAAGTAACAAAGAACTCCCATATTTCACACAAAAAAACTAAGGCATAGAATGGTCAAATTATTTTTACCAATCATAGTGTGAGGAATAAAGTCACACCTAGAAAAACTAGGTCTTTGTTTTATTTAAGGGCCCTAATGTACTTGGTTAATAGGCCAGAACCGGAATGCAATCGCGTACACGGAATCTAGTCTGACCAATTGTCTTATTTTCTGTCTCAGACTGTGCTTGGTCTAGAAATATTAGTAAAATATATTTCTTATTTTCTCCTATATGTTTCATTTCACTCTACCACACTCCCACCAACAAAATCATATTCTTTCACTAAATAAACTTACAAAAAACATATGCTGCCTGTCACACTATCTAACTCCCATCGTTTTACGAATTAAGAATGGAAATCTCATCTGCCTGTGAACTAGATTGTAGCAAGTGCATCTATTCTTTTGGCTATCCTCATTATCGATATCTGTTGTTGGAACTGAATCAATCTTGAGGCAATCTACATCAATCGTTAAGACAGCTTAAATGAGCAGAGCAGTCATGCTGTGCGATACACTTACTTTGCACACGTGACCATGGCACCACACTAAATCTGTTCACCTTTTTTAACCCAATAAATATTATCTTCTCAATGTATATTTTTCTTTCTAGAACTGCATGGTCTTTTCACTGTTCTTTTCTCGTCCTGCCTAAAAGTTTTCTGCCTTTCGGGTAGAGGAAAATCAAAGACGGAGATAAGATATTTAAAGTAAAATTGCCTTTTGTTTTTTACTGTTTCAAAGGATATTTAATTTCTTTGTTAGTTTTTGCTGACCTTTCTTAGAAAATCTCTGCCACAAGTCAAATGAAAAGTTAATTTCACAATGCTATGTCACCATTTAAAGGTATATGTAAGTTAACATACATTACATAATTAATTCTCATTTGAGTAAATGTTTCCACTGATACACTCTGAGCAGAACTTCTGAGTGTTAATGAAATTTTGAAGCCACAGCATTGCTAGTGATCACTGCTTAAAATGTTTCTTTTTAAAATGTTTATTTACAGCCAGTATAAGTTCAGATGCCATTCCAAATGTAGCATGTTTAGGTTCCCTCCAGCTTATACTGTTTCCTTACATTTATGTCCTGCCATTATTAAACCCCTTATGTATCCCTTCCTTTGGAAAACATTATTTTGTCCAGATGGACTGATAGTTTTTAAGAGTCCTATGATATACCTGTGATAATCAATCACAAGGTATTGAGTTTAAAGTCAGATAAACTAATAATATAATGTGAAAAGTGACTTCTTAGAAGTAAAATTGCAGTGCCAAGGAAAAACTAAAAGTACTACCTAAGGTGAAGAGCAGGGGATAAGTGAGAACTTTCTAAAGGAAAAGATCCCCAAGACAAATTTTTAAGACTAAGTAGAAGTGAAACAGGCAGCAACTATTCATGGAGGAAGAGCAAGCAAGCAGCAAGTTCAAAGTCAGAACTGTGAGACAATGTCTCTATATTTGTGACAAGCAGAATATTCTTCCATTTATCAAATTAAAATCCCTGTCATTTTAGCCTCTGCCAGCTGTTCTGAGTCTACTTCCTTAGAACTTTAAAGACTTGAATTCATTTATTTTGTCAACTACCTTGCTGAAATGCAGATGAAATCTGTCTGCTCACATTTCCTTCATATAAGAGTATATAAATGCTGCCAGTGATGAAAATAAGTCTAGTATACTTCAAATTGGGACTATATTATCAGGATGTACTATTGATAAAAAAAAAATAGGTAAGCAGTATTTGTTTAGTGAATCTGAGAAATATGTAATAAAATAAATGAGAGATGGAGATTATAAGTACATAAGGGGCAATAAAATGCATGATTCCCATGTGAAGCACAATAGAATATTTACATTTTTGTTAAGTTCAAGAATGCTTACAATTCTGAAGGACATGGTTTATTGAAGGAAATGAGAAAAGAGTTAGGAAGGGACAAAAATATTTAGATGACGCAGCCACAGAGGCCACAGATAAGAGGAGATGTAGGAATGCCTACATTCTCACAAAGCTCAAGGGCGGCCTGAAGTCAGCACTCAAGGAATTTGCTGAGCGAGGTGAGAATGAGAGAAGCAGAAAGCCTGATGGATGCTGGGCTGCTGAGTGATCCCAGGACCGTGTGTGCCCCGGTTACCAGGTGAGGTGCCGTGGTAAAGAGCAGATCAGCAAAGATGTAGAAGTTGTGGAACTATTAATCTGAAAGAATTATCCTGACTCAGAAAGCAGCATTTGGCAGTGGAGAAAAAGGGCAAAACATCGAAAAAAGGCAGGGAGGGACCGGACATACGACAGTACAGCACATGAACTTTTTGAATACTGTGGACATGGTAATAAAGCATGACAAGACAAGCTTCTTCCCAAAAGGATTAATTCCATAATATATATAACTATTCATGATGGGCCATCTGGGTAGCACTCTAATACACTACATTTAGAGCAACGTAGACCTTTGAATACTGCAGCTGAAATGTGATGTAATGAAACCATATTTTAGAGAAAAAAAGGTTATTTCGAGTTAATATGCACTCCCCCTGCACAGGGCATTTCCTCCTACAGTAGACTTGGTTTTGAAAGGATGCTATTTCTTTACACTGAGAAAATAGGAAAAGGAGAGAATTATTTCTTAAAATACCCATAATTTTAAAAGAATTGAAATAGAGAAATAGATCATGGAAATGTAATGGGAATTTACAAAAGTATTAACATGACTGGGCCTTTTCTTTTTCGCTGTTACAGCAGGTGTCAGCATCCTGGGACACAATCACTTCAATGTCTTTATTTTTTTTTTCAACTAATAGCAGGACTCTGCACTTAGGAAACTTGTTAAAAAGTCCACATTTTCCTTTGTGAGGTTTACTTATGCCCAAATCATTCTAGAAATTCAGTTATTCAATCCAAAGAGTAAGTCCTCCTTCCAAAGCCAGAAAGATGGGAACTAATAGGACCAACACAATTGCTACTGTCATTGTCACATAGCACTGATATTAAAAATTGGCCACACCATTTACTGGAAGCTTATTTAATCCCCTGTTGAGCCTTCTCTGTACCGGAGTTTAGACCTTCCAAGATACTGTTTCCTAGTTTGATTTCAAGACTATAGCTACTTTAGTTCACATGTGCTCACGTTGTCAAGACACAAACGTGGACCATAGAAACTTTTAACTTCTGGCCCAGTCTCCCAACCCCCAACCCCTGCATCTAAACTAAGAAACAAAAATAAAATAAGAATTTTGATGAACCTGGGCCATCATTCCAGAATCCTGCTGCCATTATGTTGAATTACCCTACAGAATCCTTCATAACAATGGTTCTATTCGGGGACTATTCTAATCCATATGCTGATACTGACCATTAAAAAGAAAGTTACTTTATTGGTTTATTTTCTGATGGAGAATTCTTGAAACTTTTTAAAAATTTTTATTACCTGGTCATTGGAAAGCAACTTATCTGCAAGCATTTTAGTGGAGAGATTTTTTTTTCAGGCTACATCTGTTCCTGTGCCCTCTTTCCCCTTGCTTATTGTAAACGAATAAAATGGAACATTGAACATCGGGACCAATCAGGTATAATCATAAAATCAACCTAATTTTTGGTTGTAGAGTGTCTCTTTTAGCTCATTAGTGAAAAATGAAACTCATTCTTCCCTTTTTTCTGTGCAACTCTGGAGCGGGTCCCATAACTTTTCTGGCCTGTTTTAGTTTGCCAAAATGCCTATGGACACTGCAAATTACAATATGCATGGTCAATGGAGTAATTAAAACTCTGGTCCAATGTCTTTAATCAGCATTTCAGTCTTTAATCAATAAGATGTTTTCTTTCTTTCCTGAGTCAGGCTCATTGTATGTGCGAACCAGACTTTGCAGAAAGTGCAAAGTAGCTTCTCCATTTTTCACTCATTTCTCCCTCCATTTGCTGGTGTCTGATTCTCCTGGGTGCAGTGGAGAGTACAGAAAGAGAAGAGGGAAGGTCGTTGGGAAATTCGTACTGACTAGCTCTCTGGGTTAGGCGAATGCTTAATACTGACTTCTCTTGGGTGATTTTGTGGGTTCTGTGTGACATCCACCCTGTGTTATTTGGGCTGTACACCCTTGTGGAAGGCTCCTCCTCTTCTCTGGATGGTTGGTCTCCCTGAGCCCCTGTTTTTTTTTCAGTGTTTATCACCACACATACTTCTCTGCTGTGGTGCATTGTGCTGGAGCGGCTGTATCTCAATACTTGCAGAGGCTTTTGTGTTAAAAATTACACAACACTAACACATTCTTACACACATCATTAATTTAAAAAAAAACAACATGGTTAATTGAAAAAAGTGATTCTTCTCATAACATAGAATCTGTTCTGAGATCACAGGACATCAATGCTTATGTCCCAGAAACGATGCCAGATTTGTGACGTTCTGCTCTCTGGGCTCCATGCTGCGTACGTAGACTGTTTGATGTACGGCCTGCCCTTACCCTTAACTGGCTCAGCCTGTGTTTGATTCCCAGTGGTACCCTCGACTCTTGTAAGGGCCTTAAGCTCCAATTTTTTTCCAGTTGCTTTGTCATTCCCTTCCCTCCTCTCCTTACACTGTTCCTCCAACGGTTCTTAGTTTTCATGAGCTGTTAGAATCGCCTGGGAGATTTGAAAACTACTGTGGCTCAGGCTTCCTTCACTCCATAGATTTGTACTTAATTGTGCTGAGATAGGTCCCAGGCATAAATATACTTTTAGAGGCTCTCTGTGGGGTTCCAGTGTGTGTCCAAGGTGAGGACTACTGCTTCGCTCAGCCTCCCTGGTTCTTGGTTTTATGCAAACTTAGCATTTGCTTGTCTGCTTCTCAGTGAGCAGCGCCTACTTTGGCAAACAAATTGACCGCAGTCAATATCAATAGTTTCCGATAAGTAGAAATATTATCAGGCTATCAATCAAGGCTTCTATTGAGAGAGAGAATTGTGTGGTTACAAAAATAACAATTTTGAAAAATATCCAGATTCAAATCATTACTCTATATTCCCCACATCTCCTCTCATTTACATACTTTAAATTAATTCCTTTCCATTTGTTATGAGCTGAATTGTGTCCCCCCTAAAATTCATATATTGCACTGCGAATCCCCAGTTCCTCAGAATTTGACTGCATTTGGAGATAAAGTCTTTAAACAGGCAGTTAGGTTTAGATGAGGTAATTGTTTAGGCTCTAATACAAATTGGTGCATTGGGTGTGCCTATGAGAAGAGGTGATGAAGACATGAACATGAACAGGAAAAAACCATGTGAAGATACAGAAGACAGCCATCTGGAAGCCAAGGAGAGAGGCCCCAGTGAAATCGACCCTCCAGCACTTGACCTTGGACTTCAGCATCCAGAGCTGAGAAAATAAAATTCTGTTGTTTAAGCCACCCGGTCTGTAGTGCTTTGTTATGGCAGTCCTAGCAAATCAATACATCGCACATCTAAATTACTATTGACCTAATTCAGGCCTTAATAATTTCAAAGCAGAACTACCATTTATCTCTTAATTATACTAGTAGCATGCATGTTTCCAAACCATTCTCCAAAATGCAGTCAGAGTGATTTATCTAAATCAAGTCAAGATTGCTATCTTGACTTTAAATTTTATTTTCTAGTACCAAAATGTTTCTATGCCAGCATCTTTTTTTTTCTTTCCTCCACTCAATTTACCCTAAACCCTCTATATAATTATCTCCTCCTTTTTTTAAAAAAAAAAA
>KE749192.1:103410-124897 GCA_000465285.1 Eidolon helvum
GGAAAGAGATACCTGTTACATATCTGCCAGCAAAGAAGGAAGGGGTAAAGCTCCAAATTCTATATTAATAATACTAATAAGTGTTGTCTGCTAGTAAATTTGGTGTTTGGGATACAAATAAATATCACTTTAGTTTACAGGTTACTGCAAACATGGATAGTCCCAAGAAAGCCTCATCCATATCCCAGCACATCTAAATGGCAAGAACCTGTATTTTGAGACTGAACATCATGCTATAATGGAAAGAGACTATTAGGTTTCGGGAAAGGATTGAAGGTATTTTAAATATGGAATTGATATAAAAAAATTTGAAACTTAAGAGTGGATTGTGTACAGTTGAAGATGACTAGAAATTCTTTGCCTTTTTTCCATCGAAAGGTGAAATCTATTTTATCTCCCCTTGAATCTGGCCTTGCTTAGTGATTTATTTCAGCTAATCACATAAGCAGAAATAACAACATTTAAATTACGAGACAGGACCTTAAGAGTTCTGTCGCTTCTGCCTTTACCATTTAAAGGGCTCAAAATGCTGATGTTGTGTGGGAGTCTAAGCACCCATATACAAATGCTGATGTTGTGTGGGAGTCTAAGCACCCATATACAAAGGTTTATGTGGAGGGGAACTGCAGCTTAGGGCCCACAGGCCTACGTGAGGTCTTAGCTGGTGCCCAGTACCAATGACCAGCCAGTGATGAGGACATTTTGGAGTGTTCAGCCATCACAATCCTTCAATTAGAAACACATAAAGCGAATGAACTGCCAAGTCAATCAACAGAAATAGGAGATATAATAAATTATTTCTGTTTTAAGCCACTTTAAGGATGAATATCTTATGAATATATGACAAAAAAATGTTATTTCTGGGACTCAGGCCTCCTTCCAGTTCGTTGCGTGGCTGTCTTCTAGAAACATGATATCCTTCCATGGATTCTCTATATCCAGACAGGAAATAAAGGAATAGAGAAATGGAAATCATAAGGGAGAAATTTTAGGAACATACTTGAATGTAGTAGCTTGCCTGCTCACATTTCTTTGGCCAGAAATTAATCAATAAGGTCACATGCAACTACTAAGAAGCTCAGAAATTTGGTCTAGTAGTGTATCTGAAGAGAAAAAACCCTAGAACTTTCCATAATAAGATAGCAACACAACTACTATACTACATTCTTTCCATAATATAGGAAGAAAGAGTATTCACAACATGTGATGGTGTAGATATTATAGTAGAAAGCTTGGGGAAAAGATTATTATATTGAAATAAACCTTGATAGAATGAATGGGAACTAACTTTGCAGACTTTTCTGGAATTCAGTTGTGAATAAAGATTGTAGATCATAATTCTGTAATGATACCAGTATGGACAGTTCTCTCGATTAATATTCTGTATAAGTCATGAGCAATTTAAGAAAAAAATAAGATTGTGCCATTGAACAAGAGTTAAGTTTTGGGAAAAGATGTGGGACATTCAATGGACAATTGAAAGAATGGCACTGGCTAGAGAGTTGGCAAGTTGTGTCTATCATGACATGACTGTCACAGAAGATAAAGACAAAGGGTACAGAGATTAGTAACACAGAATAACAACATTATAAAATTCTTAGTGAGGTAAAATATCAAGCCCACTGGGTTTACTGAAGTGAAAAAAATCAAGGAGATGAATATCTGAGCAACAGAATTAATTATTTTAGAGGCAGTACAATTATAGATGACAATTAGCCATATCAATAAAGTGAGTGAACTGGGTGTAAGTGGAGTATAGAAAAATTTATATTTATATGAAAAATTTATAAAGCTCTTAAGTTGTTGTATAGGTCCTACCCATATATATTGAAATAATTCAGATTATTCTGACACTTGGGTGGGGAGTTTTGTTACATATGGAGTACCAAATTTTGATAAAGGAAGGAAAAGATGAAGATAGAAGTAGATATTTTAATGATGTGAAATAGCTGTGAAGAATGATACTTGATATGAGCCCAGAGGAAAATCAGAGAATAGTGACCTAATAAAGAATTTCTACTTCTAAAGCCCATAAATAAAGCAGTTGTAAAATGGAATTGTATGCATGTGTTTCTGGATGGTTAGGGCTTTCCGGAAAATATGGAAAACTTGAGAACAAAAGAACTAAAAGATCAAGCTTTAGAATGTTATTTCTGACAGCTTAAACAGAAAGAGAACTCCACAGAGATTAACCTGTTGGAGATATTGTTTACGTTTCAGTGGGGTGGGGCTGATATCAAGATCTTTCCTTCTCTTGGAGAAATTTATTTACATTCCAAATGAGAGTAAGAACTCAGGATTCTTCCTTTGGAGCAAAAGTTTTTCTTTCTTCTTACAGGATGGGCGGGGGAAGGGATGCACATAAGCAGATAACATCCAAACCTCTGTGCTCCTTCTCTATAGTACAGACCCTGCTATGTGTAGGATAACAGATGGTTCTCAGCATATTGTCACAGGAATAAAAACTGAGACAAAAGGGAAATCGCACAATTTATTAGGCAAGTGTTAATAAATATGCCTGTCAAACATGTGTGAATTCAGGATAATATTAATGAAGTAGATATTAAAAACCTAACAGCAGTATAACAGGGGAATTTTGGGTTTGACTTATGACCTGTAGGAGATGGGAGAATGATATGAAGTCGAAGATACAAGAATTTAACCATGGAATGGGGACTCCGAAGTTCAGTGTAAATGTTCTGAAATGGATGAGGAAATGAATGAGAATAGAGGACACACAACAGTGTATGGGAGTGAGAATCTAAGGTGAAACAGATGACCTTGGAGGTCTTTAAATATGGATGGTTACTGAAAGTGCCCCAATACAAAATGGCATCAAACAAGCTGTATTCAAATTTTCAATAGGGAACAATATATAAAATTTCTCAAAGTACCAGTCATAGCAAACACAATTATTGAGAAATTGTATGCACCTAAATATGCCTCAGTTGCACAGACTAAGGGTTTAGACCCTGAACTGTGATCTTATGAAACAAGCACTGGTTTCTAGGGTGGAACAGGTGATGATTAGTCTTGCCTGCAATTGACTAAATTTCAGATTAAATCACAGCCAGATCCTATTACACTCTGAGAAAATGAATTCATGTTCAAGGCCAGATGACCAGGTTTTTGCTATAGTGAAGAGTGAAAGCAGTGTCCCAGAGAAAACTTGATGGAAAAGGCATGCACTGTTATACTATGCACGTAATTTTTATTGTATACACAAGGAAGAATTTCTGAGTCACAACCCATAAACTATTTTCAGAAAATTATCTTTGTAAAGAGTAAGATTTCATCTGTTTTTCACTTAACCAGAATACCGAATCCCCCTGTTCTGCCAATAAATTAAGTACATACTAATCTTAAATTAGAGAGAGTTTAAGAAAATGGTTTCCTTAATCTTATTTTGATCTGCATTATGATCATTGAGCAACATGGGTAGATACTTTAAAAATGAATGAAGAACTGCATTTTATTAAAAAAATAATTCCTAATTAATTCTGGAAGGTTGTCATAAGGATTACTGATCAAATTTTTTGTGCTTACAACCACATCTGATCCAATGTTATTGGTATATGTTTTTATTGAATGAATATAATGTGGGAAACCTATCTTTCATCTGAAACCTCAAGGAAGCTGCTACTGAGTTCACATCCAGTGGTTTGGAAGGGAAGTATTCCTGAGGTTTCCGTTTGGAATTCTGAGTTTTCTAGGAGAGCAACTCTGTGTGTGTGTGTGGGGGGGCGAGGGGAGTATATGGGTGTTGTTTATTTAGATTTGATTTTTCCAAATGAACTGTTTTAGATTTTGAGTTTAATAATAAAATCTTATTTCATTATTCAAAATAATATATAATACATACATTCACATTTTTGAGATTCCTACCAGAATTCAATGGTCACAAACAATTTGCATCTGTAATAAAGTTTTATACACTATTATTAATATTACCCAGGATTCTACATCAATACCTTGCTATAACTATCTGACAGATTTATATTCAAAATTGTCTTTAAATGAAAATTGGCCATACGCATACTAGTAACTCTGGAGACACAGAGGGAATCTGTTTACAATGTTTTGTATATTTGAGGTTAAAATAAATGCAGATATCAAAATTTAAGCTAACTCTAGTATTTCCCTGGTGAAGCTATGTGAAAACTTTTTTTATTAATGAAATCCAGTAAATATTAGTTTGAGTTTTAAGTATAAGTTTCAAATAAAAGTAACTGATATTTCTTGAGTAAAAAAGAAGAGAAACCTCTAACAGAGTTTATTATATGTCTTTCAACTAAAAAGCAGAAAGTCAGAAAGAAACCCAATGAGTCGATTTTCAATGTAGCACGCTGAGCTTCAGCTCCATAATTCTCATTATGGCTAATTGGCATCAGGCAGTTAAACATGCTATACTACACTAAAAATGAAATAAGTACAATATCAAGCTGTGCATATACTTCAAATATGTTTAATGTCCTATCGCTGTACTTAAGTTTCACTCACCAAGACAAGCTTCACCGAGGTCGCTGTCTTCTAACTAGAAAGAAGAAAATCATTTTGAACTTTCTGCTTTGAACAGTATAAATGCCAACAGAGGAATAGGCTGTGTGGACCAATAATTTAATTGTCTTCATGTACTAGCCACCTACAAATAAATGCTGTATTATATTTCTATTGCTATGTAACAAATTGTCACAAACTTAACCATTCGACAACATACAAATTATCTCATTTTCCAAGGGATAGAAGTCCAGGCATGGTTTTGCTAGTTATGCTTTTTAGGGTCTCACAAGGCACAAATTAAGGTGTCAACCAACCTACACTTTCACTTGGAGATTGACTGGGAAGTACATGCCTCAAACCGAGTCATTCATTCATTGTTGAATGACTGAGGGCCTGGCTTCTTGTAGGCTTTTACAGGAAGCCACCCTCAGGTCCTAAAGCCACTCAGAGTGCCCTGGCATGTAGTCATGTCACAGAGCCTCTCAAAACACTACAGCTTACTTCTTCAAGGCCAGCAGGAGAATCTCTCTTAGGTCTTCTAAGACAAAGTCTTCTAATTTCAGTGTGTAATAAACCTAATAATAGAAATCACTATTCCATCATGTTTGCCACCCTCTATTGGCTAAAATCTACTTACAGTTTCTACGATACTCAAAGGCAAAGAAGTCTACACACAAGGATTATCCAGTGATTTATTGGCATCCACCCTACGAAGTGTCCAACACAAATGCCATATCTGCTCGAGCCAATCCATCATTGTTTTTTCACTCCATATTAAATGGATACACATTATTTTATTTAAACTTTTCAATTTTGTATGTCTTTCTTTGAATTTCTTATTTTATTTCCTCATATTTTTCACCCTTTTTTCTCTGCGGCTTTTAATCTTCCCTTATTGGCATCAGTGTATGAATTATGTCTTACTAAGGTTTATCTGAGACCATATTCCTTCTTAACCCAGCAGGGTTTTTATTCTTCAAATTATTTCTATAAATCACAACACAAATGGATAAAAACTGCCTTTCTCTGTTAAGCATACTTAGGGTCTGCAAATAGCCAAGACTATTTTCTCTTTCAATTCTTTGCAAAAATAGGTCAGTGTAATATGATGGCATCTGGCCAACAGGATGAGCCTTCTTGGATTATTTATCATGGTTAATTTATAATCCATTAGATTGTGTTTCATATAAAGAAACCATGTAAACATCATGAGGAAAATACTTGGCTAGATAAAACACTTTTTTTTTTCTTGGCAGAGGAACAAATATAAAATTACTATCTGATTCTTATTTGATAAGTGAATACAAGAATAATTTATACCTATCATTAATAGGCTTTTATTAAGAAATGATAAAAATATGTCATTTGGTTTTGTCAAAATTACAATATATTAAATTCAATACATACAATTTATTGTTCAATTCTATGAAATTCATATGATAAAACTGAATCGTACCTTTTACTTCGGTGCAAAACTGTATGATAACTGTATGATAATTAAACAAGATAAAGATATAATATGAACATTGTTCAAGAAATAATTTTGGTGGAATTACCATTACCATTATTTTTATATCTAACTTTAGATAAAAATACACATTGGATTTTCTCTTGATCTAAAAATTTAGAGATATATTATGAATCTCCATGCTCTGTGCTTAAGTCAAGGTCTTTTCTTCACTACATGGCTTTATCCCCACCCTCACCTCCCATCTGTTAAAGAAAAGAAATAATCAAAGTTGCTTCACTCACCAACACAACTTCTCCAGGAAGATTTTTGTAGCCCACTGTGCCAAGGCCAACTTGTGAGACTTTTTTCTGGATTCCCATTCCATTCCTTGAATACTACTTTCTCTGCATATTATTCTAAATATTTATTAAAACTTTTCTTTCTCTAGCACACTAAATTAATAATTCCATGATGGCAGAGATTATATCTTGCTTCTTTCATTTTTAGACCTGCAGCATTGTATCTTGCACACAGTTGTGATGGTTAGTTTTCTATATCAACATAACTAGGCTAATGCATGCCCAAATAAACGGTAACAAAAATATCTATATCTATCTAGATATTTATATTTATATCTAGATAGAGATAGGTAGATATTATATTGAACCTTTTTTTCTGGAGAACCCTGATAAATCAATAGTAGACTTTCAGCAAATGTGTTCTCAATAAATTTAAACACTAGAAAATCTTGGCTATTTCTAGGAATTTAAATGCTAGCTATAGCCTGATAGTGGCTCATTTTTATCTTTAGTCTATCTTTAATTTATAAATACAATAGCCTATTAACATCTCTACTTGGATGTCTCATAGACACCTCATATTTAATATACCTAAAACTGAGATTTTATTTACCTGCAATCTTAAAATTCCTAATAGTGCTTCTTCCTCCATTACCATCTGTTCTATTATACATATACCTTCTGTTAGAAACGTGTATTTTCTTTTACGCCTTTTTCTCCATTATCTGAGAAAATTCCTCTTTAAATCATGTTTATCTTCCAAAATATATCTCAAATCTTTCTACTTTCTCCATTTTTGTTTCTATGAACCTATTCTAATCAACCACCATCACACCACAGTGTGATTATTGAAAGAGGTTCCTAACTGCTTACACTGCTATCAGTCTAACTTTAAGTTCAAACTCAGAATATCTAAATATAATTTTTCTAAAAAAACAAATTAGATTATTTCCTCCCTCTTCTTAAAACTTCCAACATCAACAAATGGTGCTGGGAAAACTGAATATCCACATGTGAAAGAATGAAGATGGACCCTTATCTTAGACCATATACAAAAATTAACTCTAAATGAACCAGAGACCTAAATATAAAAACTAAAACTATCAATCAGTATACTAGTCATGAGCAGAATTTTGATAGACAATTCATTTTGGGCTCTTTTGTTCTCTCTTGTGGCTATAAGGATTGATATGTTCCATACAGGTGCTAATCCTTCAGGGAAGATCTCAGAACGACAAGACAAGTGGAGCAGAGGCAAGTAGAGCTTAGAGAAACTAAGTAGAGCAAATCACAGTAACAGCTGATGTGTAATAGGTGCAAAAAGTAAGTTTTATTGTTACAAGCCACTAACACTATGAGGTTTTTTGTCACTACCAAAACAAAAACAAAAACAAGGGGGGGGGGAAAACAAAACAAAAAAAAACTACTACAAATCTATATGAAAATAGATAGGTCGAATTTTTGTAACAGATGCTAAAACTGATTATCTCTAAAATTATCATGCTGAGAAGATAGTCATACTACTACGTAGTACTTATTCTCATTTTTGTCATTTTCCAGCAAGTAAAGCAGACACCAAAACAACACTGCTTAATTTTGTGCATTTTTACTCTTAAGTCTGGTTCCTTTTCTAAATTCTAGAGGCCAAGGCAAGGAATACAAGAGGTTTCTAGAAGCTAGAAAAGCTAAGAAAAAAGGGTCACCCAGGAAACCTCCAGAAAGAACAGAGCCCTGCAAACTCATTGATTTTAGATGAATGGTCTCCAGAACTGTTAAGGCAATAAATCTTGTTTTTTTTTTCTAAGCTAGAAAGTTTGTGGTAATTTGTTTCAGCAGCAACAGGAGACAAATATAGATTTTGGTATCTGGAAGTGGGGAGCTGCTCTAACAAATACCCAAAAATGCAGAAATGACTTTGAAATTGAGTAATGGGTAGAGGCTGACAGAATTTTTTTAAAACATGATCAAAAGAGCCTAAAATGTTTTGAGCAGACTGTTGGCAAAATTATAGAGGTTAAAGACTCTTCTAATAAGGACTCAAAAGAAATGGGAAGCACAATGGAGAAAACCTGTACCATCTTAGATAATCTCTAAATCATCATAAAGAGATAGTAAAAGAAATATGGATGTTAAAGACACTACTGGGGAGAACTCAGAAGGAAATGAGAAACATGTTACTGGAAAATGGAGGGAATGGGATTCTTACTTATAGAGGCAGAAAGATTGGCAGAATTGTACCTACAGTTATGTTAAAAGCAGGCCTTGTAAGTGATGAATTTGGGTATTTAAATGACAAGATTTCCCAGCAAAGTATTGAAGGCATAGCCTGGTTTCATCTTGCTGCTTAGAGTAAAATGCAAAAAGAAAAGGAAATATAGATAGATTAAGCAAAAAGGATCAAGGATTCAATCACTTTGGAAATTCTCAGCCTATCCAGTTTACAAAAGATGCTAAAATTAGGAGACTGTCAGGAAAATTTCTCAGTAAAGGAAGCCCAGTGTGGCTGTATAACTTTTTGCTAGTGTCTTAGTATTCATTTACATATAGTGTTCATTGGAGAGAAGTTGATGTGATACAAAAGGAGAGAGAGAAAGAAAGAAACAATGAGAGAGAAAAAAAAAAAAACAGTGGAATGGAGGAATTGGAAAAGAAAGTTATCATGTTTCTGAATTCGAAGAAGGAAGAAGGTAGCATGAACCACAAAAATGAAGAGAGCTTCTATAAACTAGCAAAATCAAGGAGCCAATTTCCAAAAATGTAAGAATAATGTGTGTTGTTTTAAACCATTAAATTTGCGATAATTTGTTATAGCAATAATGGAAAACTAATATAGGCATATATAATAACATGCATATATTTATATTTCAATTATCAACAATTTTTGCCACATATACGCTTATATTTATTAGCATGAGTATATAAATCTCACTCAGTTATACCTCTTCAGATCAATTGAACACATTATTTGCAAATTTTAAGATGAACACAAATGATAAGATGATAAATGAGAAGAATTCTTAACCTCTATGTGTAATGGAATAAATAAGGCAATTAAATTTATTGAAAAACTATATTTTATTACTCCAATTATTAAAATTTATACCAAGTAAAATTTTTTCCAAATTTATAAAAGTGATAGTTAAAAAATATACAAAATGCTACTAATATTTTAAAAATTAAAAGAAAACAATTTAGTAAAAAAAAATACCTACGAAGTATCTAATAATAATGAATATAATTAGCTCAATAATAATAAGTTGGATTAAAACTTTCATGATATTAAATTTTGCTCTAATCATAAAAAATAAACCACACCATTTTGACAGGAATATGAATGTTAGTTTGTCTTAGAAGTACCCTAGATTTGAGTATTTGGATCCTTCTGCACAATAAAAATATACAATCCTAATTATAATGCAAAACATGACACAAGATCTGAAAAGCATCAATCTTCACTTTAAGCTTCCAGTTGGTTGGGCAATAAATTTTATCTGTTTAAAGTCTCTTCGGACTTAATAACTTTTTGAAGACAAGTTTTCAGTTCTGAAATGCAATAAGGAAAACATATAAAACATAATGTGCTACTTTTTTTTCCTGGGTATAATACAATTATGAAACATAAGGATAATGTAAGAACCTGTATAACAAGGAATGAATTGACTAGCACTAAATTGTTTTAGTATAAATGTGGGGCTTTATTATCAGAGAAATCAATATTTCAGTTATAAATATAAATCATCATTGTCAACATATAATTTAATTTTCATTTTTATTAGAGTCAACATAACTAAGTTGACAATTTGGAGTTTTATTTAAATCAGAGTATTATTGGAATTGTCAATCATGACTTATTGTTAAATAAATATTGAAATAGTTACCAGTGTATAGAATGTGTTATGAAAATTATCCAGTCCAAATTTATGACAGATTTCTTTGGATTTAATGAAGATAACAGATAATTTTATAAATTAATGTATCTTAGTTATTGCTATAAATAGTGTATTTTTACTTAAAAGTTATTTAACATAAGCTCATTAATAAGGAGAAGCATACCTTTGTCGCTCTTTATAATACACACGTCATATGTCTATGTTGATTTTTCAAGCTTTTTTTCATGACCAAGTTATATCAAAAGCAATTAATTAAATGTTCTGCATTCTATCACTTATAAAACATTGAATAGTTTTCCTCTAAATAGCTGAAGCCCATAATATGATGGACACATTGTTTGTTTATAAAAGATTCCAGCATTTAATACCTGGGCTTACTTTGGCAATTGCAAATAATAAACAAATAATATGGTATTAAAGTAAGTCTTCAATATGTGATCTTTATGATTAGATAATATTAGATCAGAAATATATTTACATTAGTTCAAAGAGCAATTTGATTCAATTAGAGATTCATTGTTATTGTATTCTATTTTCATTCATAACAGATACATTATTGTTTCTTCCAGTTATGGTAGACTTTGAAATTAAGTCATATAATTTAGCCACAGAAATTTCAGTTATTTCAAAACAATTTTTCAAAGACAAAGAGTTTGCTAATAGCCAGAAATAAATTTCTTAAAAAAGAAACAAAGATTTTCAGGGAATAGGAAATGTTATTTTTTAATCAAGGGAGTATATAACTAATATAGGGAACATAAAATTAATAAATATTTAAATGGTCAATTATTGCTACTACAAGACCTATTGTAGTTTAAGGAATTATATACAAGTATTTTCTGGAACATGATAGATAAATTAAGTATCCATCTTAACTATACATGTGTATGTATGAGGGAAATACAATAAATACATTATAATGATTACTTCTATAGAGAATTGTACATATCCCTGAAGCTCTTACAAGAATAAATATTAAAATAGAAAATATATAAACAGATTACTATGATTAAATAACTCTAGGCATTCAAAGCAATTACAGTAAACAAAAAGACCAGAAAACTGCTTATATCAAGAGTCATGCACCTGTTATTTTAAGCATGCCTTTGGCTTTAAAATTCTAGACAAGCTGGGGTTTATCATATGTAAGAGGGATCAAGAATTTAATCTTTACTACAGGGCTGAAAACATTTTCTAGGGAAAATATAAACTTAAAAAATGTATCAAAGTGCATAAACTGCCTAGGAGTGGTTTTCTTAAGTTATGTAACACCCACACATTGAAAGTAAATATAAAAAAAAAACACTATTTTGACATATTACTGGATTTAAATCAATTTTTCAGTATTATAAAACCTTTGCATGGACAGGCATTTAACTCTACCAAAATTATGATAAGACATGATTTAGCCTGTGGATTTTTAAATGGTGGCTCAAGAGGACAGACAGAGACAGACCCACACACACTATGACTAAGGGAGTTTGAAACTATTGTCTAATCAATATTTTAGCTTTAGAATAAAATACATTATTTTTCAAATAATTAATTCAGAAAATAAAATTAAAATTCATCAAATCTATAAATTTGATCAAAATATTTTGTTTTTGCTAATACAGAAATAAAAATATATTGAGATTTCCTTAAATTATGCCATTTTAATTATTTCGATCGCATCTCAAACCCTAACAATTTTGTTTCAAAATTTTATTAAAATTAAAAGAAGTTTATTTGTTACTTTGTTTTTCTTGACTGCACTGTCAAATTAGAAGTTGTTAATAAAAACCCACCATATGGTTGGATTTTTGATGTGACTTTGTCCATGATTCCCCAACAAATTTAAGTGGGTTTTAGGTGTTTCATGAATATATACATTTATAATATGTATTCAACCTATTTCTGAATACAATTTGAAGCAATAAATTGGAAATTTACTAATTCTAGTTTTTGTAACCAATACATTTCTAGTACCAATGAAAGTGGATGATATGAATACAGTGAATAAAATAATATATACCAAAAGTCACTCACTTTTAAATAAAAATATGTATAAACCATTTAATTATGATAAACATTATATTATTTCAGAGCTCTTAGATCACTAAAGATAAAATTGAAAGAACAGGACTTAATTTTCTGAAAGAAACTGAGAGATCACGATTAACCTGTTTAGGTGACTGGCATCTGATCTTTACTAGTGGGAAAAATTCAGTATATTAGCTTCTTTTAGTTTTCCCACCTGTAAAATTAGAATATGAGACTGAAACAGTTTTTCCAGATTTGTGTCCATCAACACACTAATAGATGTTACTTTCAAAAGCGCTCTGTGGTCAAATTTTGTGAATAATTGGGTTAAACAATTTAAACACGTTTTCTTACGATGTTTTCTTAAATACTGATTGCACAGTGAATAAAGTTGTCTGATTTTGCAAATAAAATACAGACTATTCAGTTGAATTTGAATTTCAGATAAACAATAAATAATTGTGTCCTATAGGAAATATGTCTTGTACAAGGTTTGGGACATTCTTATGCTAAAATTTTGTTATTTATCTGAAATTCAAATTTAGTTGGATGTAGTTTGTCTGGAATCCTAATTGGAAATATCCAAATTTAACTGGTACATTTTATCTGGCAATGTTTTTGTGAATATCCACGAAACGGATGTAGTTTTTCCCAATCTGAAGCTCTTTTTTGCAGAATATTTGATGAGAATGAGTTCCAGAGCACATCTAGTCTGAAAACAACTCTAATATTCATTAACTATATACAGTTGCAAAAAAATCTGTTAAAGAAAACAGAAAATAACATTGCCAAGTAATATTTATTTGATACTGCTCAGGAGAGGAACTATGCATGATTTATTCACTAACTCCATGCAACAACTGCTTTAATTCTTGTTTTTCCAGTGTGAACTTTGGGGCCACAGGGTGCTGACTAAATCTCTCAAGTCTTCACAGTTTGTGGGTATCAGGGCTGAAATTTGAACATTAGCTGTTTTTTGAGCTTAAACTACCAGAGCCTAATGCCCACCACACACTTCTTTACTGTGTATTTCAATAATTATAATAAATATCTCCAAATCTAATTGACTAGACTCTATTTCATATAGAAATTATTTCTGTTTTGACTTTATTTTTGAGAGTATTTTTTTAAAATTTGGTTACCACATAATTGTGTTTTGTTAGCAAAGTTGGCAGCCAAGAGTCATGTGAATGTGAACTGGTAAGCCATAAGAAAAATAACCAACTCATCTTTCCACAAACGTAATAAAAAAGACACAAACTTTCAAGTCAAACTAAAATGTATTTTCTTAAACATTATGCAATCTTTGCATTTAAAGTACTTTATGCAGTCAATTATTTAAAGCTATGAAATATAGAAGCAATAGAATGAGTTATGTAAAAACTCTTCATCTCTATGCTTTGTATAGTAAATTTGATGTTGAATTGTAAAATTGGAATACATGAATTTGGAGTTGGGAGATCTTTAATTCTAATTTCTTTTATGGTAACAGGAATATATAGCATTATTAATATACATATTTTTTTTTTTTGCAAAAAGAAATTGCAAATATGCATTCTAAATTTCAAACTTCTTTACAGAAAGAAAAGAGCAAGAGTTGACTTGCTGTACCGCTAATTTCTGGATGACAAGTTCTGCGTCATCACTTACCAGAAGCAACTGGGGTCTTAGAGGCATTGCTACAGACATATCATAGGCATGGGTATATAATGGTGGGTATGACAGGCATAATAAGAAAGTCCTCAGGTGACTTCTTAAATTACAAGAAATGAGAAGCCAGAAATCATTAGCATTATTGAAATAGAACTTTTTATACCTGGATCAATCATCCTTTAGCCTGCATACACTATGCACCTGTGATTGAATTAACATTGCTATCTAAGTCACTGCAGAGAATTTAAATTCATATAAATTCAAAAATTGTGGAGAAACTTATTAGACTAATTTTTTCCTTAATGCCATTCAGGAACTAAAAGGAGTAACAGACTATAATAATCTGGTATTTTTTTGTCATATGTTTCCTCTTGTAACAGAACTTCTGGTAGAAACAAGATTGGTGTTTTATTCAAGACAGTAAATGTTTAAAAGTTAAATAATGTATGTTCTTTTACTATAAAATGTCAGGAATAGATAGAAATAAAATGTTCTGTTTAATAAATAAATAAAACAGATAAATGAATGATTTTAGCTTTTTTAAAATGCTTCTAAACTATAGAACCTAAGTACGATTTGAAGTAACCATTAAAATCACATGGATCAATACATCAATAATGCAAATATATGTTATATATATCATACATTTATCATATATACACAATAAACTTTTTAAATATTAAAAGTTCAAATAACTTTATGTAATATATGGTACAGTATATCTGTAAAGCCAGGCATTACATATTTCTTCATGGGATAAAATTAAAGTAAAAGATGCAAATGAGTATTTAATTCACTAGTAACTTGGTAATGATAGTAAAATAATTTGAACCTATGATTATATGAATACCATATAAATAATAAATTATGTGCACATAAACCAGGAGGTATATTGAGCATATGTAGCAACTAGCAAGTCCTAAATAAATTACCTGTAATATTTCCTGTAAGTCTAAATATTATTCCAAAAATATAGCACGGTTTCCTTGTCTTTTCCTTAATTGTGATAATAATAATAATAATGATAATAATATATGAATACGTATATTTTGATGGTATTTCATTTGCTTGTATTCCTCTTCCCCAGAGAGTTTGAAGGGCAATTTGAGACAACTGTGAGTGGCTAAAAAGAAGGTGCCAGAACAATAGAAGAACAATTTTAAATTTAGAATTGTTCAATTCTAAAAATAGAACAATTACACTTAGAAGAGTGACATGGCTAGGTGTTTCATGTCTTACAAAAGAAACTCTGAAAATAATCATATTATTGGAGTAAGCTTGTGTGAAATTATACAAGAGGAAAATATAAAAAAATAAGTGCCCCTTGATTATTTTCAACATATTACAAAGTTGAATAAATAATAGTTTGATTATGATAGCATAAATAAGTTCATAACTCATTTATTTAATCCTTAGATAAGCTTTAGGCATTGAAGCAATAGGATGCTTGGGGATAGGCTGCCCAGGGTTCAAGGGCATAAGCACAGGAGCAACTCTTTTCATCTCCCTTGTTAACTCATGGCTTTCAAATCATAGACAGAATATGGCTGGTGTAAATCCCGCTTTTGGCGCCGGGGTTCCAGGGCTTTGGGCCCTGAGTTCCAGGGAAGAAACAGAGAAAAGAAGAAAGGAAAATGTGCTCTCTCCTAATAAAAATGTATATTTTTTGATCATATGTTTTTAATTTTTTTAAAGATTACCCTATTCTAGCACTTGCACCATTTCTTCATTAACTAGATCTTTCTTACATGATCACTATATAAACAGGGAATGTGGGAAGGCTGATGTATTAGTTATTCAGCCATAATAGTAACAAGAAAAAAAAAGGAGGGATAAAGATTGTAAATGGCTTTAAAGTAACAAATTCATATCATCTTCCAAAGGGATATTGTCAGGAATATATTAAACTCATCCTTACTATTACTATTGCAATTTAATACCATGCCAAAGTAAGCATTGACTACAGATTTGCTTTTTCTCATTTTAAACAGAACAGAAAATGTAGCAAGGATTTCTTCTTTGTTTCCACATTTTCAGAGCCATCATTGTTACATTCTCTGTCAGCCAGAAGAGATAGATTGGTTCTTAGCTAAAATGATGAAAATGATGGTAACTTAAGGAAATTGATGTGTAACCGTGTGCATGTTTCTGTATTTCTAAGTGTGTAGTTATAACATTTAAAATTATTTTTTCTTTAAAATAAATATCTACTCGATGAACATTTACTAAAGTAAAATTTACTACTGTCTGCTTATACAATTTATACATCTTACTATTAGTTTGCAATTAAAAGCAGTTGAACATAGAATCCTAGGTTTGTGTTAAAAATACTGAAGTTTCATCATTCAAGTGAGTCTGCACAGAGTTTTAAATTTTTTTTAAATTTCATTTCATAAGAAATCAAATGCTACTTTCCAAGTAGTTTGAATTTCTTGAACTTAGCTTTATAATTTATAGATGAAAGAGAATTCTTTGCCTATTCCTTTATTTGATTTTTAGGGGAAAATGTGTTTGCTTAAAGACTCTGGGCTATAATGCATCCTTAATGAAATCAATAGTCTTGTGCAGAGATCAAGGATGGGGTGAGAGCCCTCTACCTACATATTTAAGTTGGGAACAATTTTTTCTGCACAGACCTGTGATGACTACAGGCACCTGGTATTTAAAAGATTTCCATGCAAGTTCTTTAACATGATTCTTTTTCATCTTGCTGAGACATTTCCTGAAATATTAGCAGAAATGACTCATTTGCTCCATGTAATAGAAATGTCAAGGTAACTATTGTCAAGAAAAAGAGTGCTTAAGTTAGCACTGAAGTGTTCCAACTGCTCTGAAATGGCCTCTTAAAATACATACAAATTGCAAAACAACAACAACAAAATAAATAACAGGCAAACATCTTCACTATCCTATACAGATTTAGAACTAATGCTTCACTCAAGGCTGATTTCAATTAGAAATATCTGGCATTCATCTTTTCATCATATTTCTTCAAATATTCAAAGGGGTATGATTGGCTACACATATTATATTTGATAGGCCACAGTAAGATATATATTTTAGTTACCCAAACTGAGTGTTTAAAGATAAAGAAAGTGCACTGCATATTTAATGAGCAGTGAAGTACTGGTATATGGGTTCAACTTAAAAGAAATAAGAACTATCCTGTAGGCACACTTTGATGGTAGTTTTTTTTTTGGAATTGGTTCCAGGGTTTGTATCTGGACATCTTTCAGGCAAAAGAACGTTATATAAGTTCAAAGAGACAGTAAGTAAAGTTTTTCTTCTGGATTAAAAAAATAAATTATTGCTTATTTATAGATGGAATAGCAATCACTAAAGACTGTATGTGTGTGTGGGGGGAAACTATGCTTTTGATTATATTTGAGACTGTTTTAAAAAAAATAAAGCCCTTCCATTTTTATTTCTCAGTAGGTAAATAGAGCTCTAGAGATAAAAACGGACAAACAATAGTTGAGACTGTCAGGAAAAAAGGAGTATAAGGAAAGTCAAAGATTTTTGTTAAAAGGGTAGAGTTTTGACTGGCCATTAAGTTATGCATACTTCAAAATGACTTGAATTTAATTTCATTTTAGGTTTCAATTCAAAAGATAGCACTTGATTGCTTCAGAAATTGATCAAATAGACATTAGCTCCTGCTCTTAAACTCTTGCTGATATTGCTTATTCTAAAGCCTCTTCTTAAGTATCAATCTAACTGCTTCCTTTATCACACTGAACATCTGCATATATTTTTAATGAAATGACCAGGACCTAACTTAACTGGCTCTCCTCTGAGAACACTGCTTCCTTCTGGTGCTACAAGTCACATGGTTGGGTGTGGACAGATTTGATTTGATTTGATTGGGAGATAAAGCCTCAGGACTTTATTCTCTTAGATGTACTCCAGGGCAATTTGTTATTGTTTTAGTTTTTTGAGATACATACATACATACATACATACATAATACATACATACATACATACTACATAAGTACATGTATACATATATAAATATTCTACTTGGGGTCTTATGTCATCTAACTTATTATCTATTTATAATTTCATATTATATGCCAGTTTCTGGGTTATTTCTTTGTATTTATTCAAAATGTTTCATATCACAGTGAACTAAATTGTCTTCACTCACAGCCACTTACAAATATATCAGCATCACACTCGTTCTTTCTTCCTCTGCTCTTAAAGAGAGGTAGATCCATCTAACCAAAGCTAATTCCCACAACTTTCTCTGGATCTACTCATTTGCCTCAGGAATCATGTTTGCAACTTTGGTGTCACCCCCAATGTGAAGCTAATTCTTACTAAACCAGGTGTAAGTCGCCGTCATTTTCATTGTTTTAGTTCTTTGTATTCTCACCTCTCTACGTGCTCTCCATTACAGTATTTATCATTCCACATGGTAACATTATTTTTTCCTAGAGTCTTTAATACACCTTGACTTAAGGACAGGAATCAGTCTTATTCAACCATTTCCTGTCAGATGCAGTAAAAAAATCTATTCAGTAAGTTCTTGTAGAATGTTAGAGAAAAATCAGCAAATGGACATTCCAAATGATAAATTACTCTCTTTTTCTCTTTTATTGGTAAACTGATAATATTTAAGCTCTCTGTAGTAAAATGCAACAACAAATAGAATAGGCATATCTAAAAGACAATGAAATTATTTGCTTATCTTAATGAAAACTTCCCATTTGCAACACATAGTATAATAATTTACAAAATCATATAGAAACTCTAAAATTCAACTCATTTAGTCAGACAACTTCATCCATATAGGAAGATCTCTAATACTGATTGAAATTTTATTGAAAAGTCTTGGCAATTATCTATAAAATTATCTTCAAAATCCAAATATCTTAAATATACTTAGTCTTAATAAGCAAATGTTAAATTAATAAATAATGAATATGAATTATACTTCTCTACTAATATTTGTGCCTTACCTGTTAAGAGTTAAAATTGCCTCTAAACTTCCAATTTCTCTACTTAAAAAATGAACATATTGTTTCGTGTTCCTAATTTTCCACATTCATTATGAAGTTAACATGCATCTAAAGAAAACTTTCCCTAAGGATTGAAATTTACACACGTTTTGAGTTATAAACAAGAATCAGTAAATAAGAAAAAAGACTTGCAAACTGACAAAAATACTAAATTATCAGCACAATAATCTGTGCGAAGGGGATGACTAGCTGTTAGTTTCATTAGAAAAAGTTTTTGTAACAGTATAGTGTATGGAACATCAGCAGTTAAAATTTGTCAGTGAATTAGGTTACATGGCCCCATAAAAGGCTACCTAGCAAGAAGAGATTAACAATTCATCGATTTAAATTAAGAATAAATCATAAAAGAACATTAATTATAACAGAAAAAATGTATTAAAATATTAGCAAGAAAGATACAAAATTCACTCTTCTTGAAAGATATGAGAGAAATTCCATATTAGCTTTTATTTCTAATCGTATGTTAATGTTTTGCCAGTGTAAAACTGGGGATATAATGGTTTCTGTAAAAAGAGGGTGAGGCTCATTTAAATAAACTGCTGGAAAAACAATGTAGCAGCTGAGATCCAAAAACATCTCAGTCCAGGATCTTAATTACTGACATTTTCCCCCCATTTTTGACTATTTAGTTTCTCTTTGCTTTTCTCTCAAACTGTTTTTCACCACATCAGTATATACATATGACAGAATAGCTCAGCCATGTTACAATGTGCAAATTTACCTCAAAAGGTACTGGACCCTTCTTTTACTTTTCATCTAATTTCATAAATATTGGCTCAGCTTACAATCATGGGGTTGAAAGAAAGACTCTCTGGGATTCTGATATAACTTTTCATCTCCAAGCATTCATAAGAATGTTTAGCCACCATCATCTCATGTGAAGAGAAACACTAGATATTATATGAACAGGGAGAACATATAATTAGCAATCAACCCTTTCATTCAATCACTTCATCAGTTTCCTCATGTATGACATCAGTGCAGTAAAAATGTAACATTACTAGGGCGAAATGCCACAACAGGAGGGAAGTGCTTTTCAAAGTGCCTGTGATAGAATTAGAAATTAAAATACAAATACTGGCACTGCTATCATTAATATTGCATCATAAAAAGGCTGGAGGAAAAGGAAAAAGTAGAGAAGAGGCTTCCTATAGGCGACAATGCTTGAGTTTTCTTTTTAAGAAAAAAGAAAGCAGGAGGGATCAGTAAAGCTAAACCTTGATTTACATTACAAGTAGCATCATATTGTAGATCAAAACTATTTTATGCTCTCTGAATCTTAGTTTCCTTAACTGTAAGTGTGGGTAATAAGAGCTGCCCCAATGGATTTTTGAGTATTAAAGGCAGCAGAAGACGACTACCAAACACAACACTAGTAAATTGTATGTGTTTTAAGAAGTAAATATTTTATTAGTAGGGATTTGCTCTATGTATAAAATGAAAAAAGAAAAAGAAAAAGAAAAAAGAATTAGTTTGCCCGTTATACCTAAATACCCTGGTTGTTGCAGTGTTGAAATGAGATACTGCCTATGAAAGACCCTCATCAAAAACAAAGTACTATAAAGAGAAGGTATAACATATAGTTATGTTTATGCAAACTTGGTAGTGGTTTCAATCAATTTTTGCAGGCTTTCTTTTTTTTTCTATGTATATTTTAATGTTTATCTTGCAACAAATGTTTTGTGTATTTGTTTGGCAAAGGCAGACTTAGCTACTTTTTATAAGATTTGGAACATTTTGTTTTCTGTGATAGAATTAATACTTACCCACAGGAACAAATTAATTGTGAATTATTGCTGACTTTGGAAACAAAAAAGTTAGAGCCTGTTTAAAAGGAATCAACTCAATTCTGTTCTGAAACTGCAGGTTTTCTAAGTTAACTATTCTGTTTCATAAAAACACGTCTGTTAAAATATTAATGTTAAATTTCTAAGTTCATTCGTGTTGACAAATAGCAAAGCACAAGTCCATGTCACCTAGGAATTTCAGTTAATTAAACACCAGTTGATCTATTTATGCTTCTATGATGTTTCATAGTCATAAAAATGTGAAAAATAATTTATGGCTAATGTTGGATGTTACATATTTTAAAAAAGTTGAAAAAAAAGTTGAAACTTTTTGTTCTACTTTAGAAAAGTAGATGTGTATTAAAAGCCTTTGAACTAATAATTTAACCAATGATTTTCATTTAAACAGTAGAGTCATATAGGAATAAAACACTGATGATCATAAAAGTGTTACCAGAGAGTGGGGTCCTCTCCTGGCACATTATCCAGGTTCTTGACATCTCGAACAAAGAATTGAGCAAGACGCTGAAATACAGTAGAAAAGAAAAGTTTTATTAGAAAGGAAAGTACACTTCCAGATGTGGAAGCGGGCCTGAGCAAGAGAAGCCTGGCTCAAAAGGCCTGGCAACAAAGACTTCAGGGTTTTATCCCTTCTTGCTGTGGGTGGTTACTTAGAGTGGGCTTCTTTGATTGACAACTGAGATTGACAGGACTCAGTGATTTATCATTTTGCTTTCTGTGTATGTTTGTTCCCAGAATTCAGTCTGTAATGATGATATTAATGAACTTCCTGGCATATGCATCATATTATAATGATGGTATAATGAGACTCAGGTGAGTTGAAGGTCGTTAGGGTCTTCATT
>KE749193.1:0-47914 GCA_000465285.1 Eidolon helvum
TGTTGGAGAGGTTGTAGGAGAAAAAGAACCCTGGGTCGCTGCTGGTGGGAATGTAAATTGGTACAGACACTATGGAAAACAATAGAAAGGTTTCTTAACACACTAAGAATAGAATTACTATATAACCTAGCAATACTTCTTTTGGGTATCTACCCCCAAAATTTGAAAACATTTACTCTTAAAGGTATATACATCTCAGTGTTCGTTGCAGCATTATTCATGGTGGCCCAGACATGAAAACAACTGAAGTGCCCTTCGATAGATGACTGCGTAAAGAAGATGTGGTATCTACATACAGTGGAATATTACTCAGCCATAAGAAGTGATGAAATATTGCCATTTTTGACAACATGAATGGTTCTTGAGATGATCATGCTAAGCAACCCCCGTCAAACAGAAAAAGTTGAAAACCATGTGATTTCTTTCATATGTAGGCTATAAAACTGAGAGCAACAAAGGAACAAGACAAACAAACAAAAACTCATTGACATGGACAATAGTTTAGTGGTTACCAGAGGGAAAGGGGAAAAGGAGGGGATAATTAAGGGTAAATGGTGTCAAATATATGGTGACGAAAGGTAATTTAACTTTGAGGCATGAACAAACAATGCAATATACATAGGATACATCATCAGACTGTACACTTGAAACTATACAATTTTATTAACCAATGTCACCTCATAAAGTTAATTAAAAAATAAGTGATTGCAGAAAGATAGTCTTGAAAAAGGCTCCCACTTTCAGGGCTGTTTACTAGCTTTCCTTTTAAACTATGGAAACAGAACTATTCTCATGGCTAAACAAAATTTAAAATCACTTGAAGCAATGATGAAGAAACAAGTATTGCACTATACAGAGTCACATAATGGAGACTTAAAATTTCAGAGAAAGAATCTAGAGCCAATGCACAAAGGTAGGAATAATCTTTTTCCTGGTCTACGAACAGGAAGAAGGCCCATATGGCTGGAGCATAGTGAGTGAGGGGTTGTGGATTATGAGGTGAAGTTCAAGGGATGGTCAAGGGCAAAATGATGAGAACACCATTTATTCTTACTGGTGGTAGATTTAAGTTATTTCCAAGTGCAAGGAGAGGATTTGAACATGGGGAATGACATGATCTAATTGACAGTTCGAAAAGAGCAATCTGACCTCTACACAGAGCATTGTAGACAAAAAAGCACAGAGGTTAGTTAGGATTCTATTCTTTTATTCAATGGAGAGATAGCAATGGTTTGGGTCAACGTCATAGTTCCTTTAAAAATATGGAGTGGATGCCCTCTGATAATAAAGCAGAACTCTCATTAAATGCCCAGGAAAAATGATACTAGGACAAAGGAGAAAACCGTGTTATAGGTGAAGAGGAAGTGAAAGCCTGACTACATATAGTAGATTTGTAGAGAAGTGATACAAATGTAAAATAGAAAAATCAGACAGGCTTTACTTCTTCTGTAAATTCACAAGGAAGGGGGAGGGCAGAATGCTCACTTAGACATCAAGGACACTGTGTTCTCTGGACACGAGGGCATAGGATGGTTTCTTCCTAGCTGATCTCTTCAGGAGAAACCAGAGAGGTTACAAAACTCCTGGGCAAAGTTGTCTTCAAATTGAAGATGGTGACCTTTGGTAGGTCATAGAGAGCTCTATAAAGTTAAGTTAATAATAAAAAAAAAAACTTGAAAGTTTTCATTGTGTTTTGAACACATGATGTTATGAATTTTGAACACCTATATGGTAAAATCTAACCATGTCTGAAAAAATATTTTTTTCCCTTTTTCCTCTACGAAATTCAATGCTGTTCTGCCCATCCAACCCCACATTTGCTTGTAGCAACAAAAGCATTCTAATAAATGATACCCAGGAGCAGCTGGGCAAAGACAGACGATGACTAAACATTCTTCATTCATTTACTCCCTTTACAAACTTCCTGAGGAAACATTGTCTCCAACATGATTTTATTCATTGCTGACAGTTGAATAAATTTCCTTCAGGTACTCATTTTGTCGTCCTTTCTAAACTTCTCATTATTTCTCTGTCTTGCCCTTAGGATAATAATGAGGCAAACCTTACTTAATTGTGTGCTAAGTATAAGAGAAGTATGAGCAGAGCTGTATATTTAGGAAGAAAAAGAAAACCATAAATGGTCATAAAAATTGAACATAACTATCAACTTGTAAAATTTTTGTTAGTTCAAAGTCTTTTTTAGAATATTCTCTAAAACACCCATCTACCCTTCTTCTTAAAAGGTTCTTATTTTCACTCCAGCGTTAGCATTCAGGATATATTTTTAATAATCTGCTCCTGCTTTAATTCAATATATTCTTGTTCCAGAAATATCTGAAGGTAGCGAATCAATACTTCTTGATGAAACGGCTATATTTAATAGCTTTATTTACTATATTAAATAGCATAAATACTTATTTTAGGTATATAATTATTTAGTTTGCAAAATGAGACTTCATATATGATACTGTTTCCATGGGACACTGCATACGTGATTGCACAAAAAATGATTTTAAAATACACTATATTTATTTTTCTCTGTCATATTTTTATTTTTATACCTATATATTTAAAAGATAAAATTATTATGCCTCATCTTTGGTCTCTTAGTGACACAATTTTCCATGAGACAGTAGGGCTTAACTTCACAGTAGGAGAAGAATAGAGCAACATATGGTCCAACACGTTCATGCTGGGGAAAGGACAGCTTCACCCTGTGAGGAAAAGAATGGATGAAGAGTTTGAACTATGACTAGTCTAGAATTTTCAAAGGTGAAAAGAAGAGAGTCAGTGAATACTAATATAGAGAAGCAATAATTTAAATTTGTGCAGAGGAAATCTACCAATTTAATCATTTGTCAGATTTTTTCCCATTGTTTCAACTAATTTTCTGGAGTGAGTTGGCACTTTCAGAAGCATATCAATTTCTTCCATGCATCGTTATTATATTTGAAACTATTTGAGAGTGATAGAGTACTTACACTGAAATTTTTGTGGTTGCTATTCTTCTTGGGGAATAATGCGTACACTGGGAAATAACTTCAAATGCAATCATTATATGTAAAATGATTAAATTATTAGCTGTTTTATTATAATAGAAATAAATGATAATGTATACTATGATCTATTGTAAAACATAAAATTGCATAAAATTGTAAAAATACATATGATCATTGAAAAAGTGCTCACATTGTTGGGTAGTTAGTCAGTCATGAGTGACAGGAGCGACGGCCCTTTTGGGGTTATAAATACCCCAAATCCTAGAGCACTGAGTCCATAAAAGCTGCTGATTAAACTAGCTACAAACACCCGTGCAGAGCGTACTACCCTAAAATGACCACAATTTAAGCCTCCTTATACTGTCATTATAACACTATGTTTATGCCTGGAAGTTCATGAATCTAATTATAACAGACTGATTTCTGGGTAAGCACATGTGCAGTAGGCAAACTTTTATATAACAGCCAACTGTCAGTCAAGATGACCTCACATACAGATCATCTAGGACCTGCCATCACTACTCAAATATAAACAGACCTTTCCACTTCTGCATTGTTACAGCTCTCCTTGCTGAAAACCTACTTCCGTCTTGGGTATAATCTGTCTAATTTCTTCACCTCCCAAATTCCACAGGGTTGCAGCTTTCCTTAGCAAGGCCTATCTCCTTCTAAAACATACTTTCAATAAATATTACTTTTTCTAAATCTTGCTGGCCTGTAATTCTTTGCTGCATTGGCGAGGAAGAACCGAGGGACGACACACACCACCATCCCCACCCCACTTCCCGCTTCATGCTGCTGGGCGATGTCAGATTTCACACCACTCCAGCAGTAACAGCACCATTTTCTGTTGGGTAAGATTTAAGTACTTAATTAGACAAGGGTTAATTTATTTATCAAGTACCTATGGAGTAGGCTCAGTACATATTTTACATAAAATTATCATATTTGATCCCATAAATAATCCAAAGGTATATATTAGTTATGCCAACTTTTGGTAAGGAAGAAAGCAGTGGCTAAATGAGACTAAATGTCTTATACCGAGTCATAGAGAAAATCAGCAGAAGAGATGATATTCAGATTTAGAACTATCTGAACCTAAAGTTCACTGATTTCCCTCCAAATGACACTGCTTATTAGATAACTGTGATATCTAATGCGAAGCCCCTGTGACATTTTTTTGAAGATGATAGCTCTAAAATAATTCATATAGATGTGATGTGTATATGTATAGACACACATATATAAATCAGGATTGTGTGTGTATTTATATATCTTTGTTAACTATATTTTTCTAACAGTGTTATTAGAAATTACTCTTATTGTTATTTTTATTTTGTAAAATGTAATGATTATTCTTGATGATGAAAGTCCTTTGGTGAACAAAAGGTTCTAATTGTACTATTTTCTTCATCTGGATCGTATCTGACTGCAATGTATAATAAAATAATAGGCAATAAGACAACAGTATGATAATAATGGTATATAGAATTATATACTAGAATATTCAAATTAGCTAGCTTTAATATAATTAGTGGCAATATATTTATATAAACAAATCATCATCAATATCTTGTCACAGAGAAATCTAATAATATTCCCAGCATGTGACCTCTGTTCAAGAAAAAGAATTTGGTCTGTTTAATTTTCTTGGTCATTGTTTTCTAATCCTTTTTTCTCCTGACACATTGTAAAATAAAGTGAGCATAATTAATTAATTGGCCTCAGAAAACCATTTGTAAGTAAAAAGTTTGTATCTGGATAATTAATTTGACAGTGAAGCCCATTTTCTTTAGAGTGAGAATAATTTTCTCCTCTACATTCTCAAATGATTTGACAAAGACTGGCAGACAAACAATGGGACAGACCAGAAAATTATCCCATATTTCTCTACTTCATATGCAAACACTTGAGAAGCCTATTTAAAATCTCTACCTAAAGACAGAAACGATGTCAATTGAAATAAATGGGAACGCTGAGATCTTTACTTCAAAAAGATTAAGAATCTGTCAAAGGTAATTCTGGTAGTTCACGTTGCTAGAGAGTTGCTTAGAATGCAATATATTTCCACATAGCAGGAAAAGAGAGATTTGAAGCCTGCATTAAAGAATCATGGCACAAATATGAAGGATGGGCGGGCAATGCTGCCTTTTTCCACCCATGGTCTCTAACACAGTTCTAAGGAAACCATGGCATCCTTGAAGAACAGCAGACGGCCAGAACTTGCAGCCTAGAAGCCTAGGCAACAGCAGGTCGTCTGTCCCACAGAGCTGTGCCCTGAAGGGACAGTGATGAGAGCCGGCAGGAAAAAGCAGAGGGCCGTGTAGATCAGCAGATTAGAATAGCCTGGCACAGAACAATTCCCAGAAACGTGTTAGTCACTCCCCCTTCATGCTTCCTCAGAGTGTCAGGAGATTCACAGAAATTCACCCACCAGAATTAGAAGAGAGAATCTAGTTTCGGAAATACCTCATTTAAAACTACCCTGTGGGAGAACTGCCTTAACACTTCACTCAGTTATCTACCTTTTCTTATGAAATATTAATATCATTGCTGACATAGTGGAAGAAACTGCAGCAAAAGGAGATGCTGAGCTCAATTAAAAAAAAAATTAAATCTCTGTTGCCTATCTTATTAAATACCATCAGAATAATGCTGATTTATCCCCAAATGAAAACTTTTTCTCTACCTCAGGCCTCATCTTCTTCCCTAATAATACAAATATCTAGATCTATATCTAGATGTATAAAGAGTCAGGCATGTATAGAATAAATCTCCTTTCTCCTACCATATCCTCCAGAAAGATCTAATGTCTTTAGATGATTACCAAGACAGCTATCCATTGCTACAACTTTTTGAGAAATTTCTCTTCCCTGTAAAATAACTATAACACTTGTAGCTTGTCAGGTGCTGTTCTAAATTGTATTTTAACTCATGTAATAGCCACAATGACCTCATTCTTACTCCTATATTACAGATGAGAAAACAGGCACGGGGTGGCATGCCTAAGATTACACAGAGAGTAAGCAAAGGACTTGGAATTGAAATTGGGCCATTTAATAGCTAAATTCTATGATCTTGAGCACTGCACCTTGCTAACTAGATATTTGTTTTCTAGAGTTTGCACAGATTTTGCCAGTGTTGACTCTTCATTATTCAGCTTATGCTTGTCCTGCTCATGTTGACGTATGTTAAACCGATTTCAAAGAGATTATTGATTTTATAGTCATCTCCCAAATTTAAATTTATACCCAGGTTGTGTTCCAAAAGTTTGTTTATAATTAATCTTGTGACCAACTTTTAAGTCTTATCCAAATATTATGTCCTCGATGTGGTTACTACCAGCCTGTGAGACCCACAGCAAGCCATACTTTCCTTTACTCATTGTAAAGGGGAATAACAAAGCTACCATAATAAATTCCCACAAATGTAGTGACTTAAAAATGACACAAATTTAAATTCTCACAAATGTGGAGGCTAGAAGTCTGAACAAATTCTAGTTGGAGTGTACTGTCCCCGGAGGCTATTTGGGAGAACTCTTTGCCTCTTAGTTTTTGGGGACTCCAGGAAGTTGTAAGCTTGTGGCTTAATAGTACTAATCTCTGCCTCCATATTCACATGGCTATCTTTTTGTGTGTGTCTGTCTCAAATCTTCTTCCACCTTTTTTATATAAGGACACTGTCATTGTACTTAGGGCCCAACCTAAATCCGGGGTGGTTTTATCTTGAGATTCTAAACTTAATTACATCTAAAACGACCCTTTTTCGAAATAAGGTCATCTTTACAGGTTCTCAGATTAGGACTTAGAAATAACATTTTGGGGCCACTATTCAACCAACTATATTCATCTTGTCTTTCCTTTTAATCAAATAACATTACTTTTTGTTAGAATTTATAATTTACTTATTTATTGATTATTGTTTCCTTCGATAGAATGTAAACTACATTAAGTCAAGAATCTTTATTTTGTATTACTGAAGAAATTCAAGTTTCTACAGTAAAATGTATATGGATATATATTTAGAAAATATATTTTAGAGATAGGATCAAAATATAGGCATACAAAATCTCATTGAATATCCATTCTTGGTGAAAACATCTTCATTAGATTTGTATTATGGGATTATGAAGTCTCTACTATGCTTTGTGTATCTCCCCAAAACCTTGATGTTAGTAGACACTCAGTCACAGAACAGAATTTTTTCTTTGAAGACACAGAATATTCAGAAATTTTCAAAGACAGAGATACCATGTTTACTGATTCTGTAAATATTATGGAGTACCTGTTATAAATTAAATCTGTGCTTGGTTCTAGAACAAGTCAGAAAAGAGATGCAAGTCTATCATCAGAATTTCATATTCCTTGAGGACACAGTAATTATATGTACAATTTAAAACAGTTCAAAAGTGTTTTGGTTAATGATTAATAAAAGTTAATAAAGGAATACTGGCTAGAGGCCTGGAAATGCTTTGGCCTTTCTTCCTACAATGGTTATTCTTCATTCTAACATGAACTAGATGAATGATGAGCCTCAGACCTAAGCAGTTCTATTGCTTTCATATTCACCTAAAGATAGCTTTAGAGTTAGAACGTAACTTCTTATCCAAGTTCTTCTGGAGACCATCAGCAAAACTGTAGTTTCCTGAAAGCTTAGGTATCTTCTGAGAATCCAATCTACTCTAACATTTATTTTGAACTGACTGAATTGTATGCAGCTAATCCATTTATTCAAAAATATTTATTGATCACCTGCTATGTATCATGTACTACTCCAAATGCCAGGTATAGAGAAGAGAACAAAATAGGTTACAATTGTTGCCCTAAATGATCTGACCTAATAAAAGAAGAGACAAAAGAAACAAGATAAATGAAATGTAGTAAACTATAAGTAGTAATTAATGCTGAGGAGAGACAGAAAGGGGAGAGGACAAGAAGTATGAACATGAGAGGAAATGTAAATTTAAGATTGACAGGGAAGCCAGATATGTTCTCTTTAGAATCCTTTTAAAATACAAAATACAAGGATTTTTCACTGACTTTACTTAATAATAGTGAAACCTCAAAATGCTGCTTCAAGTTTATGGAAATAAAATAATCTGAGCATAGTTATTGATCTAAATCAAAGGCCTAAATTTGGGGATGCTCTATAGGTTGAAAAATATTATACTGCGACATTTACCACAACAAAACAAATATTTTCAAAACGTTATTGCAGTGTGTTTTTGAGTAAATCACTGGAATCAAGATAGTTCATGCTAACCCCTTGAAACGATGCTAAGCATACAATTTTATTTGTATCAATTTACAGATGAGAAGAGATTTTAGAGGTAGATGAACTTATTTCAAGGTGATTTTATATTACATCCTCTTTTGACAAGAATGGAAATCTCTCTTAAAAGAAGAAAAATTAGATGCATACACTAAGCAAGAATTTCTAGTTCCCAATTTCATCCATTTGCAATACCTTACAGGCATTTGTTGACAGTTTAAATCAAGAGTGACCAAAAGAAATAATGAATAGTGTTTTTTCAAGGAGAAAATGGCAGTTACATTAAGAGTATTTATTTTTTAAGTTTGTCACAATAATTTACAATTTTTTTTTGTTCAAAAAGCAACAAACATGTTATTTTCAAAAGAATCCATTCATACGCAATTGTATAATGTACTAAATAAGCAAGCATTCATCGAGAGCTGAGTATAACAGTTCTGCTGACAGTTTGGAGATAGACATGAAATAGAAAATGATGTGTCTTATGTTTCAGTAAACATCCAATCTAGTTGAAGTGCAAAAAAAAAAAATGTTCATGCATAATTTTTGTTTAGTTTTAAAACTTTTTATAGATGTAAATATCCACACACACAAAAATCTGTACCTATCATAAGTACATAACTAGATTAATTTTCACCAACTGAAAACATCTAAGTCATCAGCATACATATGTAAAAAGAGAAATACTAGCATTCTGGGAAACAGCCACATGCCCCTTCCCAGTCATTAATTCCCCAAGTTAATTGTCACAACCTTTAATATCTTCTATTAGTTTTACCTGAATTTGTTATATAAATGAAATCATGCAGCACGTACTGTCTTGTATCTAGAGTCATTACTTTAACACCCAGTTTGTCAGATTTCGATATATCATTCTGTACAGTTCTAGATTTTCCAATCTCAGTGTCATATAGTGTTTCCTTGTATAAACATAACTAAAATTATTTTCTCATCTACAATTTTTTGACATTAGTGTAGTTTCCAGTTTGAGATATTTCAAAAGGTACCACAAAGATCCTTCTAGTACTTGTCTTTGATGAACATATTAGTAAACTTCTCATGGGTTTATACCTAAAGAGGAATTCTGGTCATTTTATAAATGGATACAGCTTCAGTAGATATTGTCAAATAGTTTTTCTAAAGTAGTTACACTGATTTATACTCCTACCTATGTTACACTAGAGAGTGAATTGTTTGATGTCTCTGCCAGTACGTGATTAATCTTCTAACTTTCTAAATTTTATCATTCTATTAATAACACATTGGGTATCAATTTACATTATCCAAGACATGATGGTTGAATAGTGTTTTTTCTAATGGTCCTTCATGCCCCTTCTGGACTGTCTGGAGAAATATGGGATAAAGAAGCAATTGAGGGAGGGGTACTCTTGGAAAGGGCTCACCGGGTCATGTCAGTTTCTCGGGTTCCCATTTAAGCAATTGTTAACACAAATGTGAACATCACTGATTTAGAGTAACAAAAAATAAATAAGTTTTATTGTTTAATACAGAATCATATAAAAGTATTCTTCCTTGATTGATATTTTCTTGTCTTTATAGCGCATAGTTCCCTCTTAGTTTTTATGCGATGTCTTTAACCTCTCTTCTGAATCTATTTCAATTGTTTTTCCCTATTTGGTATTTAGAGGTCAGTTCATCTTTGAAAATCATGCTTATTTACTTTTGTTTCTTATTCTAAGCTCGCTCTCTCCCTCTCTCTCTCTGGGTCTCTCTCTCTCTCTCTTTCTGCACAGAATCTTCTCTACTGTTTATCCCAGAACCTAAAACACAATGTATGGCACATAATATTCATGGAATAAAGAAATAAATTAAATGAAGAGAAAATGATGAATTTATGATAGCATCTACACATAGCTCCATTTACCACCTTTAACCTGATGCCTAAAGCTTAATCTCTTGCCTGTACTTCTCCTGAACTTGGAAATGCTATATGAAGTTCTTCTTTTTAATGTCTTTGTCATCTCAAACTTTCAAATAGTTTCTTTTCCTGTTTAAAAAGTCATGTGCTCTCAATTTATATATCTCAAAGTAATCTCAAATATGAAAATTAATTTTCCCATCAAAACAAAACATAGGCTCATATTGTGAAATAATTTAATGAATGGAAGAAAATGAAAAGAAACTTAACGTGCTCGGACTGGGAGACTCATTCATTATTTGTTTCTGTTCCCCATCACGGAGGATGGTCCCACCATTCCCTAAATTAATGAAGCAAGAAATGCAAGGATCATCTGGACCTTTCCAGCTCTCTTAATGAGGGCACTAAGAGATCAGCATAATCTTCCAATGCTCATTCATAGGTTTGACTCTCCATTCCTTCTCTATCAGTTTTAGAGTTCAGTCTTTTATCATTTTTTTCAGTGTCACTATACATAAGACCTTTAACATCACCTCATCTAGTATTATTTCATTTTAATCTATGTTCTTCAATAGTAGCTGCTAAGGTCTGCGTGCTTGTGTCCTCCAAAATGTCTATGTTGAAATCTTAACCTCCAAGGTAATAGTATTTGGAGATGGAGTCTTTGGGAGGTGATTCAGTCATGGGAATAGAGGCCTCATGAATGAGATCAGTATCTTTATAGTACCTTTATAAAAAAGCCCCAGAAAGATCTCTCACCCGTTTGGTCATCTGAGCCTTCTATAAACCAGAAAGTGGGCTCTCACCAGATATGAAATCTGCCAGAACCTTGATCTTGCACTTCCCAGCCAAAAGACCTGTGAGAAATAAATTTATATGCCATCCAGTCTATAGTATTTTATTAACGCAGCATGAGCAGATGAAGACAGTAGCTGAATGTTCTTTCTGAATGGACTTTACCACTGTCCTATGCGAAGTCCTATAACATTGCAATTTCCCCTTCAAAATCAAATCTTCTCAGTTTCTTGCTAAAAAAATAATAATAATAAAAAAACACTCCTCCCATATTTGTAGATAATGGATTACTTCCAGGCTCATACTTTCTTTTAACTCAAGACCTTTCACCATGCTTTTTCCTCTACCTGATACACCATCAGCACCTCAACTTGGATAACTCTTATTAAGCCGTTAAGACTTAAACATCATCTCCAGTAGGTTCCCCAAATAAGATTAATATTCCTGTTTCTATGTTTTCATAACACTCTGGAAAAACCTTTATTCTAGAATTATCTGATAATTTGTGTGTGTCTTCAATAATATTTTCTTTTGGCCTTAAATTAACACAATGCATGGCATATTGCAGACATATTACATATATCGAATAAGTGAATAGATGTTATATGGCTTTTGCTATATGATACCAATATTATAATGCTATAAATCTCAATGTAAAGCTATATACATTCAATTTAAAATATTAAAATCCATGATTTTCAACTATAATATAATTCAAAGAAAATAAGATTGGAAGTTAATAGATTTGTCCTTTAGTTTTGGATTATGACAATTAGATATGTGACCTCAGAGAAATCAATTAGATTTTTTGTATCTCACTTTTCTTAGTTATAAAGAACTGTTTAACTAGATGACCTGTAAAACATTGTTTTTGCTCTTATTAAAAATATATATCTATCTAAATAAGCCATTTTTTGTTTTCTTCAGTGTAATGAAAATTAGTGATGCTTAAAATTGTGTCATACATAGTTTATGGAGAAGACTGAAGAAGAGTTTTCTGGAAAGGAGAAATGTTATCTGAAGAACTGAAATAAAAGATATTATTTTGACTTTTGTATATTTTTGTATATTTTTCTATCTAAACTACTTTCAAGACCAACATATTTGAGGTTAAATTTTCTTTAATAATTTATAGATTTTGGATAATAACCATTATAATTTTCCTCCACTTTAACCCAAGTAGCTTTGTCCTCCATAAAATAAAGACAGGCTTTTTCTTCTTTTTTTTCCTTTAGTTTGTTTAGGGACTGTGTCTGCTAATCTGTCAACTTGATATGGTTAAGGGGATGAGATAGCTGGCAAAACATGATTTGGGGAGTGCCTGTAAGGGCGTTCCAGAAGAGATTAGCATTTGAATCAGTAGACTGAGTAAAGACCTACCCTCATCAATGTGCCTGGTTATTATCCAATCTGTTCTCCTGAGCTGAGACCCATTTTTCATGCCCTTGAACATCAGACCTCCTGGTTCTCAGGCCTTTATACCTGTACTGAATTAGACCACAGGCTTTCCTGGTTTTCTGATTTACAGATGGGAGATTTTTTGCTTCTATAACTGACAATGTTATGAAACTTCATTCTCACCACCCCTTTACCTTTGATATCTACATTTCAATGGTCGTGAAATTTCAACTGTTTTCAAAAAATCTCTGCACTTCCTTTTTGCCTTTAAACCTTAATTCTTAATATTCGCAGGATTGAGACTTACATCTCTGTTAAGTATGCACCTAATCAATGATACAAGAGACAGTGTTTAACTGTCTCTTCAGCAGAAAAAAAGTGCACACACATTCTTAATTCTAATGAAATGCCTTCCACTTCATAATTAGATTGTCTACAGAAACAAGTGCTGGGTGGAAGCAAGTAGTCTGATGATAGAACACAAGTATCGACTGCAGGAAAGTCCTCTGTTTAGAGAAGAAACAAAAAGTCCAAAGAAGACAGTAAGCGGTGAGGTTGAGATGATACATTTTATGGTGACTAAAATGTTTGACGTGCATTTTTGACTGATAGCTATAAATAGAAACATGCACAAATCATAAGGTTTATAGAACAATTTAATTAGCACATAGATGAAGAAAAAGAACATTAAAAGAACCAGAGGGGTACTCTTGTGTCTCTTTCTAGTCTTCTTGCATTCCAAAGAATCACTATCATTGTGACTTTATCACCATCACAGTTTGCTTTTTTCAGAATATTCCATAAATAGACTGAGACAGTATAGAAATTTTTATGTCTAATTGCCTCTGTGTAATATTTTTCCAGTGTGAGAGTCATCATCATAATGCTCTGTATAGTTGTAGATAACTTTTTTCATTGTAATATTAATGTCTGATTACACAAATATCCCATAACATATATCTCTTCTACCAGTGATAAATATTTATCTTGTTTCCATCACTACGGACAGTAAGTACTGCAATGAACATTTTTTCAAAAAAGATTTTCATCTACTATTAAGAAAAAAAAAATGTTTCTGCCCTATTTTCACTTGTTCCTCTCCATTTGGGACTCCAATCACTTTGATACTAGATATGTTGCTTCTGCTATTTGCTCTATTTTTCATTATCCTTTCCTTTGTGTTTCAGGTCACTAATTGTGTCCGTTATGTCTGCTGGAGTCTATTGCTTTTTCCTGGTAGAGAGGATAAAACTTCTTCCTCAACTCATGTCAGGTGAAGTCAGCTTCAAAGGCTGCTGGAGAAGCAGAGCCCCCTGACTCACCAGTAGAATGATGATTAATATATGTATGAAGAATCTAAAGATCAAATGAGGGTGCAATATAGACAGGAAGAGAATGAACTACATTAGGAAGTGACTGTGCGTGTGTATGTGTGTGTGTGTGTGTATTCTTCTATATTCAGTTATATTTTTTATATATATGTAAAATGACTGTAAATTAGATATGATTGACCATGTACCATCACAGTGAAGAAAACTGACCTATTGCTATTTCAAATTATGTTCAGAAGGACATAGATTATATTCAGAGGTCTAGTGTGACCCAGTCAAATAACAACGAACAAGAACCAGAATTCCACATATTGAAGGAGAACTCAGAAGCGGTCATCCAGAGAAAATGTATTGCATATGTTCTAATATCAATTACAAGCTCTCAGACAAATAATCTCAGAGGGACCCACAAAAGTGCTCCAAGTGCTTCAACTACCTTTGAATGCTCATTAAAACAGAGAGTCAGAAGCAGACTGTGAAAGTGGAAGTCAAGTAAAAACATTCGAGGTTATTTTTATTACCCCCATTCCTTGTTCTAGTCCAGGAGCAATAAAAATCAAACAAGCTTTCAGAGTAAAGCTAAATAAATAAACACTTAAAGTTCAGCAAAATAGTTTCCTGCTGCTTTCCAAAACAAACAAGTATGAAATTGGGGGCGAACGGACTTTAGGATCATGTTAAGGTATTACTTATTATACTGACTAACATATTTTTATTTCTAGAATAAGACTTTTTCTTGTTCCTTGATGTGCTAGGCAGAATAACGGTCCTTCTAAAGTTATCTATGCCCTTATTTCAAGACAAGTGAAAATCTTGCCCTTCATGGCCAAAGACACTTTCCAGATATGATTAAATTAATGATCTATAAATGGGAAGAGCATCCTGGATTATCTGGCTGAAGACACTGTAATCACATGGGGGTCTTCATATGACAGCAAGAGAGTCAGAGAAGATGTGAGGAAGGAAGCAAAGGTCAGAATGACGTGACCGTGATCCAAGGAATCTGAACAGCACCTAGAAACTGGGAAAGACAAAGGATGGATTCTCCACTGGAGCTCGTAGTGGTAATAATATCCTGCCAATGTCTAGCTTTTAGGACTGTAAAACCTATTTCAGATATCTAACCTCCAGAAATGTAAGAAAATAAACTGGTATTTTAAGTTACTAAGCTTATGCTGATTTGTTAAAGGTACATTAAGAAATTAATATACTTAAAGAAAAAAGACATTTTTTTGTACTCTAAGAACAATCAGAAGTCATTAAATATGCCTAACATTGTGTATACATAATGGGTTTAAAAAATAATTTTTTTTCTGCTTGTACCTATCCAATTCTACAGAACAGTAGCATTAAATATACTTAAGTGTTGTGTCAGAATCATTATCTGTAAGATGGTAATAATTTCAGGCTATTTCACATGAGCTTAGTGGACATTCAATGAGATATCTTACACAATATATTCTGCATGTACTAAACTCAATATAAATTATATTTTTATTATTGAATTAAATATCAATCTAATGTACTTATTTTGTAATGTCTAATAAATAGGCATTGTATTTAGCATTAATTGTTTCAACAAGATAAAATGCCTTTCATTAAGGGTTTGCAGTCTTGTAGAGGAATCATTTTATACTGCATAACAATGCAGAATTTTATAAACATTTAAATTTGAGATTGCAGAAAACAAACTCATAATTGCAAATTAATAATTGTAGGAGAACTTCATCTGAGAAAGTATTGAGCTTATGTAAGATAAATGACCCTTGCTTTAGTGAAAAATTAATATTGTGGGGTTTTTTGGTTATTGGAGAATTAACAATAAAATATGGAAAGAATATATTTTTTACAGATATAATAGATTTATTGTAGATATGTTAATTTTTAAATAACACTTGAATAAAGTGGATAAAAAATCTGAGGGCTTAGAGATAATACAAATAACTCTAGTATATAGAGAAAAATGTCTTTCCTATACTCTTTAAAACTGCTGGGGAGATATTTTTTACTATATCAAAGAATCATTATGGTTGCATTGTCATGATTATTCCAGATTTTTTCTAACTAAATTATGTCATTATCATGTGACCAATTTGCAACTTTGAAAATACTGAAGTTTTCTAAAGAGTATGTGCCAACGAGAAGGAATTACTTAAACAAGTTTAATTAATCAAGCCTTTCACTTAGTCTTTAGAGTATAATTAAATCAGATAACCTCAGAATGGACTACTTGCTTGAGCTGCTTGGAAAATATGCTTAACCTCAATAATTTTCCTTATCTTTCAGCTTAACTGCCCAAGTAAGTTCTAGCCGTCAGTGAAAAAATCCTATTCATGAAGACTTAGGCACTGAGCAACAGCCTGAACAATCTTCTCAGATCAATTTTCATTTGTCATTAATGACTTTGTACCTTTTATTTAAAATTATCCAGATATGTAAAATAAAATTGAAATTTCAAAGAATTTTAAAATATTCAATAATATTTAACAGTGAGTATTTGACAAGCAAGCAAATAAATATTCCCAGAAGAAAAGTCACCACACAAACACATTGAAACACATACCAGATACCTACATCAAATATTTCATTTTTAGGCATACCTATATACAGAATCTTGGGGTCATTTTCTAGGCTTGATTAGGTTTTATTTCTTATTGTCTCTTAATAAACCTTTGTTATAAATTGATGGCTATACTATATGCTATAGAAGCTTTCTCAAATTTATTCCAGAATTTTAGTTTAGGTAACTTTGGTCGTTATGGGTTTTTTTTCCACCAATATTTTATTGTAATTTTTTCTTTAATGTACTTGATGAATAATATTGTCCCTAAGTCATTCTCCTCCATTTGGCATTTTCTTGCTTACTAGATGGCACTGTTAAATTTTTCACAAATTACATGAATGTACAATAACTTGTTTAAAACAATTACTTCTGACATCAGATCAGTTATTTCTTTACAAAAAGGAAAAATAATCAGCAACAAATCACAGTCTTATTAATGTACTATACAAAATCAACAGGTTATTCCATTTATTGATAGAATTTGTCATATGAAAATTTGTGGCTTTATCAAAGCTGAATATTTTTTTTCGGTTTGAGAAACTACAGTATATCTGGGACTCCCTGTAGTAACTAAGAATGTGTGAGATTCAGTTGCTTTTAGAAAAGTTATTTTGGGGGGAGTACTTTTTTAAAAATTAAATTTAGGGGGGGGACATTGGTTAATAACATTTTATATGTTTTATGTGTACAAATCTATAATACATTATGCTTGCCATGAAAATTCTAGTCTCCTTCTATCATCATATATTATCTTTTCCCTACCCCTTTCACCTCTGGTAACCACCATACTGTTGGGGGTGTCTATGAGTTTGTTTTGTTTGTTCATTTCTTGCCTTCTATTTTATATCCCACATATGAGTGAAATCATGGTTATCATTTTCTATCTGACATTTCACTTAGTGTACTTCTCTCAAGATCCATCCATGTTGTTGTAAATAGAGTATTTTACCAGTATTTTACCCTTTCTTATGGCTGAGTAATATGCCATTGTGTTTATGTGCCACATTTCTTTTACTAATTATCCATCGAAGGATACCTAGATTGTTTCCATCTCTTTGACAAGGTCACTGCTGGCTGCAGCCCATTAGTCAGTTTCCCTTTTGACTTGGAAAAGACAGAATTAATTGAGGGGAGTGTAACTTTTAATACCTAGGATATGTATTGCATATGGCATTAAACAGGTAAGGAAGAATTATTCATTTTCGGTTCAAATAATGTAGGTAGAAGTTATTTTTTATACTTTTAATAAAACATTCTCTGTCTCTTTTACACAAGAAAACACATAAAAATCTTTCTTTAGTAATGTAATTCACAACCACTAACACATGATAAAATGTAAATTTATAACATTTGTTTTACAATGAAAGAGAATAACTTTTAGATTCAAAGTTAGTGAATTCAAATATTAAAAAAAATGTTTATTCAAATAAATATTCCCTGTGTTCCTTGAAGAATAAATATTTCAAGAAGGGGAAATGTTCACAATAAGACTATATTCAGAGGAATGTGTTGGTCTCAAATAAATTAGTTTGGAAGTGTCTCTTCTTTTTCAATTTTTAGAAGAATTTGAGAAGGATTGGTGTCAATATTTTAAATGCTGGTAGAATTCTCCAGTGAAGCCATTTGGTCTTGGGATTGTCTTTGTAGGAGGTTTATGATTACTTATTCAATCACCTTATTAGTTATAAATCTGTTCAGCTTTTCTGTGTTTTTATTTTTGTTTTTCTCAAGATATTTTCTAATTCCAATTTTAATTTTTTTCTGACCCATTACTTGTTTAGGAGTATGTTCTTTAATTAACACATATTTGAATTTTTCAATATTCCTTTTTCTATTGATTTATAGTTTCTCTCCATCCTCACTTATTTTTATAGAACTTCACTTTTATATTCTGATAATAAAGGTTATATTACTTGGGGAAGTAGTTGGAAAAATAGTTAAAGACTATTGACTTCTTTATCCAGAGATAGCAGCTACTATCAGTGTGTGTGTGTGTGTGTGTGTGTGTGTGTGTGAGAAAGACAGAGAGAGAAAAAGAGAGAGAATGCAATCATATTGTATTTATTGTTTTCTATGTGCTCCATTATCTTAATGGATGGTGAATATCTACCATAAAGTAAATTAAATATGACATGAGTAGATTTTTTAGATGTTTACAATGGTCTAAAATTATCATACATACTATACATACTTATTTTTGAACATTTTCATTTCTGAAAGTTAACTTATTGGAACTATGGGGTTAGAATAAAATTCACTTTGAAGATATAATGCAGATAAAATAATATTTACTAAACAAAAATGTTTATAAAAGTTGTAATTACAACACATTATTGAAGAAATCCTATCATCATCATCTCTTATATTTTTTTAGCCTCTATATTTGTATTATTTTTTATTGTGTTAGTTTGGTTTCTATGGTTATTTTATTTCATTTCTGCTAAAACATTATTAGTGCATTTATATTTTCCACCTATGTCTGTTTCCTTTATACCTAAGCTTGTCAAATAAATATCCCCTTTAAGTAACACTTTACATAATTTATATTCAATTTGAGAGCATCCATTATATGATATCTTAAAAATGTCTTACTTGGCAAAACTATTTTAAAAAGTATATTTTCCTCTCCCCTTTAAATGTTTAACTCAAAACCTTTTTATTAATATTTCAAACGCTTAATTAAATACATTACATAAGTAGAAATTGCATGAGTTTAATGATTGATTTCTTTATAATAAAATATATATTTTGATTAACTATCGATAGGACAATTCTAAAATAGGCTAATTTGTATAAATTTTCATAGAAATTAAATTTCAAATAAAATACAAAGAAAATAAAATATGCAATTCCTTTCTATTTGGAATACTTGAAAAGAATAAAAAATGCATTAATAAAATTTATAAAGTTAATATATACATCAAAGTAGTGTGATATAATGAGAAAGGACCAGAGTATGTATAAGAAATCTTAGATTTACTCTGGCTTTGTCTCTAACTAAATGTATAACTTTGATCCAATAATTTAAACTCTCACTTTGTCAGCTTCCTCTGAATCTAAAGTGTAAAGAGTGTGAACTACTAGAATTTATGGCACTTTCTATAATCTCCATGACTTTGGCAATGTAAGCCTCTGTGTGCTAATCACTCCATCTTGAAGATTTGTATCTATTTCACACAGATTTGAGCAAATGAAATGCCTCACTTGATACTTCAGTAGGTTCTTTCATATAAGTTAACCATCACTTATCAAAATGTCATTAAACTAGATAGGCCATTCAAGTGGCTACTGACATTACCGGTGAGATGAACTGGCTCAAAGGGTATCAGAGGTATAGTAATATAAAAAGTGTAGGGTGCTAAAAACACTTATCCATCTGTTTTACATTGTTGGACCCTGACTATTTCTCTGCGATTAGTTATGGATCTCTATCATCTCCACTGTACAGAAAGTTCTTTTAATGCACCTTCCACAACATTGCTAAATATGTGTTAACAGAATCAGAATACTTAAAATTATTACAATCATGTATAATCTTTTCATTTGAAGAGAAATAATGTAAAGTAAAAGTTTCTGCCACTTTGATGCACTCTGTGTGTGCTTTTTAATCTAGTCTCACTTTCTTTTATGCAATTATCAAAGATATAAAATAATGTTCCTTTGGTTAAATAGCCTTTCAAATATTTGTTACACATTATTCTTCTTCGGCTCATTTCGTGTATGAATTAATTTTGCTTCTTTTTGATACTTTTATTATCTTTTTCTTTCTTCCTTTATTCAAAAGTTACTTTATCTACTTTAAATGTTAACTGGTTTGTCCTTGGCAGTTCCCTTTACATCAAGGCTTATCTACACAATGCCAGACATTTCATTTGACACGCGACTTTAAAACACTAGTGGTTATGCTCTATGGACACATAGTGAGCCTTTGATGACTGGAGCTTAAATTCTGGTTTTAGGGAAATGAAGAATGATAAGACAGTCTGATTTTAGTTAACATTGTACTAATCAAAGTTCGTGGTTCTACAGAAATAATACAGATTTCCCAGTTGGTATAAAACCACTGAACAATAGCAATACAGGTTCCAGGATTAGAAATAACATTTCCGTTTTCTAAATTTTCTAAAACCGTTTTTCCCTTCTATCCTACTCTGAAATATCTGTATATTTCCTTATTGGATATGTACCTTGATTTCATAATTACCATTTTAGTCCATTGGATTTACAGAATAAGTTTAAAATAAAAATGATAAGTTAAGAGTCTGAAGGGATAGCAGGGAACTGGTAAAATTACTTTACAATACGTGTCTCTATGTGGATGGTATTTATTAAAATAAATTATAATGCTAACCATTCTAAGACAAAGGGAAAAGAGGTATATATCTGAAGTAATTGTCAAAAAATCCCTTATAAGATTGTTGACCAATCATTTATGATTGTATTTAAATATCTAATTTTAATATTATTTCTGTGAGAGAGGTTTCCAATTATACACACACACACACACACAGAAAGTACATTTTAAAAATATATTAACCATAAAGGCATATAACTACCAATCATCTATATTTTTTATTAGTGTAAATTAACAATTTATTAGGAGCATGCATACATATTTCACATTTAAAAAATATTATGGCAGTTTTTCTTTGATAGTTACTGATAACAAAAGACAAAAGATTAAGAGTTAAGGGTAGAATTAATATTGTTAAAACATACATATTAATCAAACAATCTACAGATTCAATGCAACCTTTGTCAAAATATAAATTAGATTTTTCACAGAAAAAAAAATTCTGAAATTTGTATGGAACCACAAAAAACCCTGAAAGACAAAGCATTCTTAAAAGAGCAAAACTAGATGCATCATATTTTCTGATTTCAAAGTATATTGTAAAGCTATAGTAATTAAAACTGTGTGGTATTGGCATAACAAGACACTTAGGTCAGAATAGAGGTCCCAGAAATAAATAAATCAATCCATGCATAATGGTCAATTAATTTAAAATTAAGGGACTATATATAAGAGTATATACATAGCCCTTTAATTGTAAATACATACATATATGCATACACAAACACAATGGGGAATGTATAGTCTCTTTAATAAATGGTGTATGGAAAATTGGACAGACACATAGAAAAGGATGAAACTGAACACCTATCTTACACCATACAAAAAAATCAACTGAAAATGATTAAAGACTTGAATGTTAGATCTGAAGACATAAAACTCCTAGAATTAAACATTTACAATAAACTCCTTGATAGCGGCTTTGGCAAAGAGTTTTTGAATTTGACACCAAAAACTATGGTGAAAAAAAACAAAATTACAAGTGGGACTACATCAAACTAAAAGCTTCTGCATAGCAAAGGAAACCAAAAAAGCAAGAAAACAATGCAAGCTATATGTCTGATAAGGGGTTAATACCAAAAAAATATGAGACTCATACAACTCAATAGCAAAAAAACAAACAAAAACAAACAAAAACAAAAACAAACAAACAAAAAAAACCACTTTAAAAATGGCCAGACTATCTGAATAGACATTTTTCCAAAGTAGTCATACAAATGGTCAACCTAGTCAACCAGTACATGAAAAAATTGTTCAACATCACTAATCATAAAAGAAATGCAAATCACAACCACAGTGGGATATCTCCTCATACCTGTTAAAATGGCTGTTATCAAAAAGACAAGAGATACCAAGTACTGGAAAGAATGAGGAGAAAAGAGAACCCTTGCACACTGTTGATGATAGTGTAAACTGGTGCAGCCACTATGGACAACAGTATGGAGGTTCCTCGAAAATTAAAAACAGAACTATCAAACCTTTCAGTAATTCCACTTCTAGATCTATGTCCAAAGGAAATGAAAACAGAATATTGAAGAAATATCTTCACTCTCATATTCATTAAAGTGTTGTTCACGGTAGCAAGATTGTAAACAACCCAAGTGTTCATCAACAGATGAAAGGATAAAGAAGACACACACACACACACACAATGAAATTATTCAACCATGAGAAAGAAGGAAATTCTGCTTTTTATGGCAGCATTGATGGACCTTGAAAGCATTGTGGGAAATAAAATTAGCCAGACAGTGAAAGACAAACACTGTAAGGTAACACTTATATGTGGAATCTAAAAATATCAAAGTCATAGAGAATATAAAAGTGGGAGTTGGAAAAAGAGGGAGAGGTTGATAAAGGGTACAAACGTCCAGCTATCAAAGGAAAAGGTCTGAGGATATAGTGTAAAACATGAAGACTATCGTTGATGACACTGTATTTTATCATCGAAATTTCCTAAAAAATAACAAATATGTGAGATGACGATGCATTAATTTTCTTGATGAGGGGATTCCTTTCACAATGTTTACAAATATAAAATATGTACACTTTAAATATACGACAATTTTGTCAATTGTACATCAACAAAACTGAAATTAAAAGAAAAAGAATTATTACTTTGTAATATTGGAACTTTTGGGAATACCACCATATCAGCTATTGAGATAGAATGTTAATATCCTTTGTCCTGAGTTAAAGTTCTAAATGTAAGACGATGAGTGTGTTATTGATGATAAATTACTCATAACACTATATAACATGACTTGTAAGAGTATTCATTTGAATTATGTTGTATGAATGATTACTCAGTTAAAAATATTGATGTAAAACTTTCTTGGTTGAATAAATTTCCCAAGTGCTAGAATTCTGATATTGTTTGCTTTTGCTTCTTCCTTTAAATAACCCTTTAGTCTCCTTCCACTCTGAATGCACCTCACCATAATAACTGAAGCCATTTTTCTAGAGTTGAGGGTTTTCTACCATAAAAGAATGATATTTTTCTTACTCTGTCTTTGATACAAAAGTTCAAAGGCCCCCTAGCTTCTGAGTGGTTCAAAGACTCACAGACCTCCTTGTCTGCTTTAATACTTGATTTTCTTTCAGTATAAAAAACAGTATGGAGTTTCCTCAAAAAATTAAAAAAACGGAACTAGCACATGATCCAGCAATTAATTCCACTGCTGGATATACATGGAAAGGAAATCGATACCTCAAAGAGATTTTTGCACTCCTATGTTCACTGCCACATTATTCACAATCGCTAAGATATGAAAACAATGAAGTGTCCACTGACAGACAAATGGATAAAGAAAGTGTGATATATAAAGAGATAGTAGAATATTATTCCCTTTAAAAAAAGAAGGAAATGCTGTCATCTGTGACAACATGAGTGAACCTGGAGGACATTATACTAAGTGAAAGGAGTCAGACAGAGAAAGACAAAATATTGCGTGATCTTACATGTTGAGCTTAAAAATGTCTAACTCCTAGAAGCAGTGAGCATCTTGGTGGTTGCCAGGGGTGGGAGGTGGAGGGAATGAGAAGATGTTGGTCAAAGAGCACTAAGTTTCATTTATGCAGGATTAACAAATACAGGAGATCTAATGTACAGAATGGGGAATGTGGTTAATAATACTGTACTGTATACATAAAAGATATTAAAAGAAAAAAACAAAGAAAAATGGCAGAGCTGGGGTCGGCATGAGGAAATAATTTTCTTTATACCTCTGACAGGAACTTAGAACAATTGATTTTTAATCTCTTACCTTATTTATAGCACTGATATTTTCTAAAGATAAAAATAATATATGCCATTGTTCCTATTTCATATATTTTCTATTTGTTTCAATTGATATCTTAATTTGATTTTCTGATTCACATATCTCTAACTATTTAAATAAAAGACTTTGGAACACTGCCCTGACTTCCTCCATATGATCATGTTCTACCAAAACTTTTCTCTCTTATGCCATCTGTAGTAGGAACACTTACTCCTTCAAACTAGAAAACAACCTCTCACTCTCCTAATTCACAGCATGAACAGGTTAATTTAATAATTGCAACATTTCATATGCCAATAGAAATTTTATTGTCTTCTAAAATAAGCTGATTTAATGACACTTTTGTATGTGCGTCAAAGTGATATTATGTTTTAAGATATGCTTATCTAAACATTATGTTTAGTTTATTAACTAGTACCATCTTTCCTAACAGTAAAATGGTTACTATTTTGTGACTGCTTATTCTTCTTCAACATGAGTATATAACTGCGATCTCCTTAGACAGTTTGCACGTTTATCTATCAGATAGAGCCGGCATCGAAGGCTAGAGTGTGGTACTATAAAGAAGAAATGATGTAAACAAATAAAGAGTAAAATCCACAAATGTCAAATACAAATGTTAGAATGTACGTAAAATAAAAATGTTCCCTTTCACCCTTATGGCAATTATTTTATTCCCTAAAGCATGAGGCATGACTATCCCCATCTTAAAAGTTGTAATGATATCAGTGGCTATAACTGCACTTAACTCTATTTTTAAAAAAGGCATTTTACTCTATGACCTTCCATAGCAGTGGATCATACGGCAAGATTCTCTGTGACTTTCCTGTCCTTTATGAAATCCTTTACTTCAATTGTGTAAGGAAAATCAAGTGAAAATTTTAAAAGAATTTTCAAACATATATACTTTTTTGAATGTAGAATTTTGTACATCCCTTAACTTTGAAACATTTTTCAATTATATAATTTACTCTTGAGATTGAAGTGAAAGGGGTATAAGTTAGCACAATTTTTCCCCCCTGGCTTTCATTTGGATAATATCTAATTTACTGAAGAATGATTTTTATCAAAGATTTTTTTCAGACACCTTTACAGAAGGAGGCACTGTAACCTCCTATTATAACACATTCTAGTAGCTTTATATATCCACAGTCAGGAAGTTCTTATTTTTCTGCAGTTTAAACCTGTCCCCTCTTGTCCTATATTCAGTGAATAAAAAGGAAAACTATTCACTGTTATGAGCCCTTTTTTATATAACCCCAAACTAATAATGAATCTCTCCAAGCTTTCTCTTACACTTGAATAAACTCATCTGTTTACCTCTTCTCCATAATACATTTCACAGTGAGCTTAATCATCTTTATTCACATGTAGGCCTACTCCAATTTCTTTAGATCTCACATGAGCTTCAATTCAAATGTTTATCTATAAGACATATTATTGGAGATTTCTTTGCCAAAGGATAGACCTTTCAATCTTAAAGGCTGTTTTTGAGATGGCAAGAGTAACTGAGAGGAGATCTCCGTGATGTACTAGAATTTGTTCACATCCATTAAGTTTAGAGTACTAGAGCAAAATAACATTTCTTGAAACAACTTTGAGATGACAGAAAGCAGAACTAGCATATAATATCCTTCTAATGCATTTCTGATGGAATTATTTCAGTAGCAAGCTGAATTCTTATACTACACAGGCAGTTAGTGCTTTAATCTAAGAAACATTCATTTATTGTTTGCAATGAAAAGTTTTTACAGCTATTACCATGGAGATTAATCATGGATCAATTTATAAAAAAGACATGTATATTATTAAATGAATATTTTGTTCATAAACAGAGAATTAAATTGAATTTGAACCTCAAGGCTCTGATAGTTTAATAAAGGAGATAAAGTTTACCAAAATGGTAATATGAATATGCATCATACAGGTACTGTATAAATATCACTGTCATTCTTAAGCAGCATAATGACATTCAGAGTAGATCAATAAAAGTTTGTAAAATGTTTGAATTAAAAAAAAGAAAAGTTTGAACTATTAAGAGGTTGAATAGAAATACAGGATACAGAAGAACATTATAGAAAAAAGATTATCGGGCAGAAACGGAAAGCCTAGAACCTTCTTCAATACCCGTGGATCTCTGTTCCGTAGTCATCACAGCAGGAGCAAGAATACCTTGGAATTAGGCGATTGCTTGCTTTCAGTGGTTTTTCACCAGAAACAGTGTCAAGATGGCAAGAGTGTTATGGCAGCAGAGCAGGGGGCTTCCTGGTTAGCATTTAGATTTCCTCCCTGTGAGATGTTTGAATACAACTCAATCCTTCATTTTCATAATTGCTGAGATTGGAGTCTCCATGTACTTATTTTAAGTGTTAAATATTAAACGATACAGTGATGCATTTTATTCCATTACTCCACATGACTTCCTAAGTTTTCTTTCTCTTTAACAGCTTGTTAAAAGCTGCCTTCTTCATACAAGGGTTTTCTTTTCAAACTTTCTTCATACCAAGGAGGCCTTGCTCCTCATAAGAGTTAGACCATATTACACCTTGCAACATAATCTAAAATGCCTTTCTGAAACCCTGGCTCAAAAATTGATTAATGTAATTATAGAATACTTCAGGAGTTTAAAACATTTTTATTACTAATCTCACGTTTCGCATCAGTGACAGCAAACAGATTTTGAAGAATTTTGAGATTTGGTGACATAAAACAATATTATAAAAGGAAACTGATCACTTGAGAACACTGAAGATAATAAAAACGAGTAAAGCTAAGTTTTACCCTCTATAACTACAACATTGTAATGCGGTTAATTTGTGAAGATATACATATAGAAAGTTGGAAGTTTTTTTCAAATAGTTAAAATTTATATACATTACAATTCTACAATGTTTATTATATTTAACTTGATATTTACAACAATCCTAGCAATTAGATAGAACATGTATTTTTATCCCCATTTAACAACTGTCAAAATTCAAATAATATCTTTTCATAGAAATAGAATAAGCAATCCTAAAAATCTCAATGGAATAACAAAAGACCCTGAATAGTCAAAGCAATCTTGAGAGAGAAAAAACTAGATTTATCACACTTCCTGATTTTGATCTATATTACAAAGCTATAGTAATCAAAACAGCATGGTACCAGCATGAAAACAGATATATAGATCAATGGAACAGACTAGAGAGCCCAGAAATAAACATATACATATATGGCCAATTAACTTATGACAAAGAATTGAAGAATACATAATGGGGTTAAGACAGTATCTTTAATAAATGGTGCTGGGAATACTGGACAGACATAGGCAAAACACTAAAACTAGACCACTATCAAATATCATATACAAAATTAAACTCCAAATAGGTTGAAAAGTTAAATGTAAGTCCTTAAACCATAAAATTCCTAGGAGACACAGGAAATAAACTATTTGACATCAGTATGAGCAATATCTTTCTGATACATCCCCTCAAGCAAGAAAAATAAAAGCAAAGATAAATAAAGGGGACTACATCAAACTAAAAAGTTTCTGAGCAGTAAAGAAAACTTTCAGCAAAACAAAAAGGCAACCTACTGAATGGGAAAAGATATTTGCAAGTGATATGTCCTATAAGAGTTGATATCTGATATATATATAAGAAACTCACAGAACACAATAAAAATATAAACAATCCAACATGTGTGTGTCTATGTGTGTAATGGAATATTATGCAGCAATAAAAAAGAATAAAATCTTGCCACTTGTGATTATATAGATGAATCTAGAAGGCATTAATAAAATGAATAAATGAGGGTATTAATAAAATGAAATAAATCTGGAGAGAAGGAAAAACACCATATAGTTCCACTTATATGTAGAAGCTAAAAACAAAACAAAACTAAACAAGAACAGACTCATAGAAACAGAGAGCAAAATGATGGTTACCACAAGGGGTGGGGAGAGTAATGAGAAGGGAAATATAGTCAGTAATATGTTTACATGGTGACAGGTGATTATTAGAATTAGTGAGTTAGTTATATTATAAAGTTTAAAAGTGTAGAATCACTATATTGTATACATGAAAGTAACATAATCAATATATAATTGCATACTAACTATACTTAAATAAAAATAAATTTAAAAAATCAACATGTGCATAAACTTACATAAAGTAGCATGTTGATTATATCTCAATAAAGCTGGAAAAATTAATTTAAAAATCCCTAAAGCCCCCAATCATCTTTATTTTCCTTAACAATTTGCTTTATTTCATAATCATGCACAGAGTTTAATATTTCTGTGTCTTTTCTTTTTGCCTCCAAATTTTACTACCATTTCTCTCTCTCTCTCTCTTTTTTTTTTGGTATTTACAGAATAACATAACTTTTGTTTTCAAAATTATTTTTGACAGAATAAATGAAATTATTTGTTCTGTCAGGATGTGTTTCTATATCGTATTTAAGTTTGTATGAAGCTATTTGAGAAAATGCAGGAAAGAGAAATGTATTGAAGGTATTCAAATATTACCTGTGATCTTTCTAGTATTACACGAAGGAAATTTTGAAAATTGCAGGAAAAATATACCTCGTGAAATTTTCTTGCTTCATGAACTAATACATTTTCTATTAGGAAATTGAGAGCATTAAATAGTTTAAAATATCATTTGATTATTTTAATTTAGGTTACAGAACAACTTGAATTTAAAACAATTTTATGAATGTTTTATCGAATCAATAAAAGTGCTAAGTATACATAATGTATTTTTATATCCATTGATATTAAAAAGAATCAGCAAAGGTACATTTATTCAGCCAGAAAATGCAGTTTTCAAAAACTATTCCAACTAACACAAAATCGAAATATGTTATCTGATATAAAACATTGGCAGACTAATGTGAAAATGGACTGGTCTACAAACTCGTCACGAATATGTTAATGAAATAAAATGAGAACGTTTTAACACATTTTAATACAAATCTACACTACATAATTTAAAATGTGATAGAATATATTTGGCAACCAGTCTCAAAACATGTGTAAATATGACGGGGTGGTAGTGTTGAATATAGTAGAGGGAATTAATAAACTTAGAAACCTTCTCCAGTGACGTTAGTATAGTTTTCAATCAATAAAGGATATCAATAAGCAAAATAAAATCCTATACAATGTATAAAGTATTTTTACAACCACACTTTTTTTTTCATATTCTTCTCATTTAATCTTATTTCCCCAGAAGCAGGAAGACCCAACAAAATGGAAGCTCTCTCCTTCCTGGCCCTCAGAGTATGTGAGAAATTGCCAGGGATCAAACAGATTGAAATTCTCTTCTGTAAAAGTCAGTTCAAGTTTTCCTCTCTAATAACTGCTAGCAGTATTCACCAGTTTCCCCTATGTATTTCAATAACAACTCTTCCTTTTTTCCTTCTGAAATAGCACTCAACTTATTATGTCCTGTAATTGCAGTTATGGTTCTAATCATCTCTTGTGCCTTACTCCTACTGTACTCTCAATTGCACTTCATCTCTCATCAATTTCTAAATATGTTCCTCTTATACCATGCCTAGTGTTTCCGAGTGTCTGTTTCCCAAACCTCCAGTTTCTTCTGCTTCCTCTGGTCTTTGTTTGACTTGCAACATTTCTTTATCTTTTAGAGCTCAGCACAGGCCTGGGTCCCTAGGGATGTTTTTCCTGATCGAAGGGGCAGAATTAGGTGGTCCTTCTCTTTGCTATTTTTAAAACTTTCTCTTTGTATTTTATAAAACTTACATATTTGTTTTTCTACTAAACTTTAATGTTATAAAAGGCATTAACTATACCTACAATATACTAACATTTTGCTAATTACTTCTCATTTTTAAATCCCTGATGAAAAAGAAAAAATATGTGGTAGAAAGCATTGAAATGTGTAAAAGCAAAGAGATAGGTTATAAAACTTCCATGTTTTCCTTGTGAATAAATAAAGATAAAAATAATGCCCCTTCTAAATAGTTGCCCAGTATATTCTATACAATAATTTATGCAAAATGCAATGTCAGTTACTGGCACACACAAAATTCTCAAAACATCTCAATTTCTTTTGGTTTTATATATCACAAATGGGCAATGTTGGTTGCTTATTTTGTCTAGTTCTTCTATAAAATGTTATTTGTATTGAGGTAAGGATTCACTTACCTGTACTAGTTCCTTATACAATGTTTATAATATTCTTAATAAATATGGATTAAATAAATGAATAAATGGACAAAATCTTTGCAACTATATATAGTAGATGAAGTCTAAGCTAACCGAAATAAGAACCATTCATATCTTGAAATTTCAAATATCATCCCCCCCCCCAAAATATGCATCTCCTGATCTCACATATATTATAGTTATACCAAAGCAGTTTTCTTCTTTACTTTGTCTTTCAGAACTTATATATTTGGCTCTTTTTTCATGTTGCTGTGGTAAACTTCTACTTATTCTTCTAAATTTAGTTAATAATACTGTTTATCTTTGTATGTTATATTCCATCTATACCCTCCAAAATTGTTCTAGTATAGCACATTGTATTTCCATTTTTTTAATTTACTGATTTATAGCTAAAATTGAGTTCTAGATTACTCTAAAGTATTGATGTATGTAATATGATCCCAAAAGAAGTCATCTAGCAACAGTTTGTGTTGAATGAATAAATTAATGTGTTAAAAGCAAATAAATAGAAGTCTCTTATTCCTTTACTTTTGGTCACATCTGATTTTCTGATACCTCAGAACATGGGTAAATGTCTTAAACATGAGTAAGGATAAAGATTCTATTGTTTAATTAAAAAATAATGTTAAATATTCTGAGAATTGGGAAAACTTTCTTATTAGGACCCAGAATTCAGATGCAAAAAAAGAAAAGATTGGTAAATTTGATTACACTAAAAAATACTACCGCACTGCAAAAAACAAAAACAGCATTGTAATCAAAGATGACTAGCAAACTGCAAGAAAATATTTGCAGTATCTAATGCAGATAAAGGGCTCAAAGAAATCTTGAAAAAAATTGAAGGAAAATAACAAAAATTTAATAGAAAACTGGTAAATGTAACTAATAGCCACTTTTCTAAACATACATAAAATTGTTCCTTATATATGTGAAAAGCTGTTTAATCTCACTAATAATATGACAAATGAAAATTAAAATTATAACCAATGTATTCATCTATCAGATTTGCAAAAAAATTAAAAAGTAAAAATTGCTCTGTTGGTTAGCTCTGAGGAAGCATTCACACTCGTGTATTGTTGATAGGAATGTAATTCTTCAGTCCCAATAAGAACTTGACTAATCACATTTTGACCTTTACCTCATGATCTCACTTCTAAGAATTTATTCTGAATATATACCTCTAATAGTTAAATAAATAAATAAATAATTAAAATATGAACAATCTCATTCTTTGCAACATAGTTTTAGCTGCAAAATATTGGAAATAATATAACTGCTTATAAATTGAAGAATTGGTTTAATAAACTATGGTATCTCTACCCAGTGGAGTACTTGGCATCAATGAAAGAATATATACAATGAAGATATCTGTAAAGTAATATATGTCATCCAGCGAGTAACTCAAATCATAAAGAATATCTATGGTATGTATCCTTTTGTGAAAGAAAGAGGAAAATTTAGAAAAGAACACATATGTTTGCTCATTTGTAGATTAAGAAATACAGGAAAGATGAACAAGATACTAGAGAGATTGATAACTTATGGGGCACTGGTGAGAACAGACTAAAAGGGATACGAAGTTCTTATCAAATATATGACTTAAAAATATTTTTACTCATTCTATGGGTTATCTTTTCACTTTCTTAATGATGCTCATTGAAACATGACCATTTTTAATCTTGATGTTCAATTTATCTACTTTTTAATTTGTCACGTTTTTGGTATTATACTAAAGAAAACTTTCCTTAACCCAAGATCATGAAAAATTAATTCTTTTTTCTTCTAAATGTTATATAATGTTAGGTCTTATATTTAGGCCTATGATCCATGTGAATTAATTCTTGAATGACTGTAGGCATCCAAAAAATTGATACACATTTATTCTTTTGTATGGAAATAATAATTGTTTTAGCATCATTTGTTAAAAAGACTATTCTTTCCTTATATTTTTTCTTCACATGAACAATAAGTTTCTAAAATGTCTTATGATATCCTTGTTAACAAGATGAAGAAATGTACATTCGATAATTATGCAGTTATGATCATCTACTAAAGTTTTTTCCAGTTTTATTGAGAAATAATTGACATATATCATAATATAATTTTAAGGCATACAGTAGGACAGTTTGATATTTATATATTGTGAAATAATTATCACAATAGGTTCAGCTATCATCTGCTTTCGTGTGTGTGTGTGTGTCCCCCTGTGTGTGTGTGTATAAATAAGGGTTGAATGAAATAGAAAGTATCACTGAAACAACTTGATAATGTGATGGAAAAGAATCATGACTATTCAAAAAATTAATTAATATTTCAAAAAAACAAACCTATTGCAATTAAAAAATACTTGTCGCTTTATTTTTATAATCAGAACTCTGTGAGGATAAAGAAAACCTGTTCATAGTACTCTATCAGTGCATGATTTTTAAACAAAACTTTACTAATGGTGTTGATTTGCAAACCTGAAAAGAAACTCAATAATTGTATTGCTATTGCTTTCTTTATAAATCTGTAAAATATTCTTTCACCACCAGGTTGAGTATGTATTATCTGAGACATTTCACAAACTGCCCAGGAAAAATCAATCACTCTTTTTCATTTGCTTTTCCTTAGCACTTAGTACAAATCTCAATTATATCATCTATTACATCATCCCAAATTCTTTATTTTCCCTTTTAGACTGAGTGAGTTGAGTTCTAGGTTTGTGACTTGCATATCTAGGAATCTCCAAAAATAGGGACATAGGTACATTATTTTTAGTTGGATGATTTTTTTTCTAAGTAGATGAATGAATGAAAGAACAATGCATACATAGATTTCTCACTCTAAAACTAGCAATGTAGACTACAAATGAAAGATACTTTAATAATTAAGAATTCTGCTTTTTAAAAATATGATTTAGAAAGCTAGAGTGTATTCAAATCAAATGACATTATCATGACATAATTATGACTGATATGTGTTCAATTATACCAATATCATATGCCAGAAAAATCTGTGAGATAATGTGTTATTTGTATCAAAGTTAAATGTTAAATGAAGAAAATTTGTTTTATATTCTTTTAGATATTTTAAGGGAATAACACTTTTTAAAAGTATATAGGATATGCAAATAATGAGATATGAAGTAAAGAAGTTTTATTATATTTGCAACAAGAATAATATTTGCTTAATATTTGTTTTATCAGTCAGATATTTTGTTTTGATTGTAGATAGATAAAAAAAACACTATACTCGGATTTTAGACCACATTTACCACTTTAATATGTGACTGAGTAGAAACTGAAAACAGTGGTAAAATTAGGTAAATATGATTTTTTAAAACAAAATCACATTAAATTCATTTATTTTGTCTCCATTTCTACTATCAGTAAACTGATTAAATCTAGTTTTCCTCCAGTCTGATATCCACTGCTGGGGGGAGGCAGAAACCACAACGCCTAGGAAGTATTGTAGGAAAATAAGAGTCACATAGAATTTATTTTCAAGATCAGCTCTATTTTCAACCTTAGCTCCCTCCATCATACATTTACGTAGAATGAAATGTTACCACTTTGTCACACAAAGTCCTATAAAAGTTGGTTCTTTCTTTATTCTCTAACTTGACCTCCTGCTCCTCAGCCCTTGCTTATTCCACTCAGCCTTCTTGGTGGCCCTCAACTCTTCAGACATAATCCTACTTCATGGCCTTTGCACTATTTCATTTTCCTGCAGTTTTCTTACACCTTTACCCTGGCTCATGTCTTCAAGCTCTTCAAGTGTTTACTCAGATGTTACCCTCTCGTTGAGACGCTACAGTACCGTCTTGCTTATTGTAAACATTCTCCCCAGCATAACCTATTTCCTTTCCTTCCTTTATTCTCGTAGCACTTCCTCACATTGTCACTTACTGTATTATTTACTTATTTGGTTTAGAGTCTCCTCCTCCAATCAAGAAAAGATAACTTTAGTTTTGTTCTTATCCTTCTTGTTTTCAGATATGCCCGCATAAAATGCCTGGAATGTAGTAGGCATTCAGTAAATATTGATTGAATCAACAAATGCATTTACAAACATACTTTACTTAATAAACTATGGCTTGAACCATGTCTTCTGTCAATTATGTCTCTATATACAACAAACTCGGTTATAGAAACCACAATCAGCTAGCTTTATTAAGTAGATAACACATAATATACATTGGTGTGTGCTATGGAATTATCCATGCCTCTTGCTTATGATGGTTTGGGACAACAGACTATTGAATATGCTTTATGATGAATTTCACATAATAATATTTTTACTATAACTTCCAAAACTTAATTTTGGAATATGCTTTTCATATTCTCTGAGTGGGTATGTTATTGATAAAAATAATGATATGAGAAGACACATAGTCTTTATACCTATATTTTCCCAGGTCCAAAGATAATGAATCTTTCTGGATATCTATAATTTGATAAGTTGAAAAGTTTGCCAAAATTCTGAGAGAGAAATACATTATTAATCCACGATTTTCTAACAACCTCTTTAAAGGAGTGTGTATGATAGATGGAATAAGGCACGCACTATTTGTTGCCTTGCTTCAATCCTTTGGAAATAAATAATGGCTTTTGCACAGCATTTCTAACTCATCTAATTCAATCTGATTTGATACCTCCATAGGGAAGTATAGATCATTCTGAATTGATTGCTTCGGGAAGTCTCAACAGATATTTCATATTCAATGGATTAACATAAATAGCAGTCTGTGGTTTTACATCTTGTTCTAAAGGCCAACTATTATTCAGACCCAATACTACCCTATTTACAGGTAGAATGAAAAGCAAAATGATCTGCAGAGCTATGTGAAAACATAGGTGATTGGCTATTCTTATGAAAATTCTGATTTTGTAGATCTAGATATACGCATCAGTTTTAAAAGAAAACTAAAACCTGCTAGGTAATTAAAATCTACATCCTCAATGGAGATCACAGAAGTAAGGTAGGAATATAAACTTGAAAAAAATAATTTTATATATTCCATTTGATATCCTTCATCTATTTCACGCTCCCCCCAGCCACCCAGAGAAAAGTTAAAATCTGGCCATATTTGATTAGGTAGAGTGAAATGGAAATCCTAGGTCAAGAATATTTTGTTGAAGAAGCAATTGTACTATTATATGAAATCTCTTGACAAAATTATTAGGCAGTGCACAAGGGACTGCTCTTGTTTATTTTATTTTATCTAATGAATATTTATACATTACATGTCATCTGTCAGGCTTGTATTAGACTTAATAGATTGATGAACAAGAAGAGTTCTTAATTTCATGGAGTTTACTTTCTAAACAGAAATTATAATCCAGTAAAGAAATAAATCACAAAATAACATATCTACATGTTTCATAACAGCTTGTTATAATAGGCAAAATGTGTGTGGGATGTACGTGTGTGTTGGTTTGCATTTACAGTAGTAGTAGTATGTTACTACTGGGATTGGTTTATGTAATAGTTTAACAAAGACTCTTCAAAGAGTGATAGTTAACTGGAACCAAATTTTAAAGGTTATGAAATTTTGTGGATTTTATTGTAAGAGCAATCAGAGAAACTTGATGATTTTAAAGCAGATATGTAACCTGAATTGATTTACATATTAAATACATTTTACCCATTATTTGGAAAGTGAATTTTTGGAATCTGAGAGTAAAATTACACAGTGAGTAAAAGGTATCTTTTTTGGAAGACTGGAAAATACAAATACAGAGGGATAGGTATACATTCCTGACTTAACCACAATATAGAAATATGACAGAAACAGTAGCAACTTACCACAATACAAACAGTAGACCCCTGATACAAGTACTAGAAACTGCTAACAAAGCCAGAAACTATTATAAATGCTATACTTTATAATTACTCTAATCCTACAAATTTATGGAATACTTTTTTCCCTCATTTCACACATGAAAACATAATGGCACAGAGAGTTTAGCCATGGCAAGGTTATACATCTAATAACAGCATAGAGTGAGCCCAGAGATTCCATTCCTGAGCTTACCCTGTTAATGATTCTAAAGCATCTGTGATTTTACTATAATACTACAGAGGAATCTCATGCAGACTAGCTAATTCAAGATATTTTGATCCAAGTTTGTTTCTTATTAGACCCAACAGAATCTCAAACTCACCTGAAATTACTTCCCAGTTTCTATTTGCTGTATATCATTAATTCTAAAGTTTAAATAGAGAGGAAAACAAACAGATTAGTCAACTCAACATTGAAAAAGAACAAAGTCAGAGAACTTACTGACACCACTCAACTTCAAGACTTAGTGCAGAGCTACAGTAATCAAGACAGTGTGGCACTGACAAAAGAATAGACAAATAGATTAATGGAACATAATTAAGAGCCAAGAAACAGACCTCATAAATATAATCAATTGATCTTTAAAAATTATACTCTTCAACAAATGGTGATAGAAGAACTGGACATTCACATGCAAAAAAAAATGAATCTAGACACAGACATACCTTTCATAAAAATTAACTCAAAATGGATCACAGATCTAAATGTAAAAAGCATAACTATAAAGTTCCTAGAAGAAAACATAGAAGAAAGCCTAGGGGACCTTGGGTATAGTGATATTCTTTAAGATATAATATAAAAGTCACAATCCATTAAAAAAAATGATGTTAGACTTCATTAAAATTAAACTTCTGCTCTGCGAAAGACAATGTCAGGAGAATGGGAGGAAAAAAAAAACAACAGACTTGGAGGAAGTGTTTGCAAAAGATATACCTGACAAAGGACTACTATACAAATATATATTTAAAAAGCTCTTAAAACCCAATAAGAAAATTAACAACTTGATTTAAAAACATGAATAAAAGACCTTAACCAACATCTCATCATATAGATGGCAAAAAATACATGGAATGGTATACAACATCACCTGGTCATTAGGAAATTCCAAATTGAAATAAAAATGAATTACCATTACACAACTATTAGATTAGTCAAAAACTGAAACAGGGATGACACCGAATGCTGAGAAGAATGTGGAGCTACAGGAACTCTCATTCAGTACTGAGAATTGGCATAGCCACTTTGTAAGAGAGTTTGGTAGTTTTTATAAAACTAAATGTACACTTATCATATGATCCAGCAATTGTGCTCTTGAAATTTACCAAAATAATTTTAAGTTTATGTCTATACTAAAACCTGAACATGGGTGTGTAGAACAGCTTTATTCATAATTGCCAAAACTTGAAAGCAGCCAAGAAGTTCTTCAGTAGGTGAATGGATAAAGGTTGGTACCCCCAGACAATGGAATGTTACTCAGTGCTAAAAAAAGAAAGAAACTATCAATTCATGAAAAGACATGGAGAAAACTTAAATGCATGGGGGGGGGTGAAAGAAGCCAATCTGAAAAGGGTACATACTGTATGATTCCAAAATGGAATTCTGGAAAAGGCAAAACTATGCTGACAGTAGAAAGATTGGGGGTTGCCAGGAGTTAGCAAGTGCGAGAGGTAGAATACAGAGAATTTATAAAGCAAGGAAATTATTTAGTGTGACACTACAATGGTGGATATATGTCATTATACCTTTGTCAAAGCCCATATCATATACAACACCAAGAGTGAACTTCAATGTAAGTTACGAGTGTTGGGTGATTATAAAAATGTATCAGAGTAGGTTCATGGATTATAGTGAATGTACTACTGTAGTGTTAGATGTTCTCGTTCCTTTATGCTTAACAATTTCTTCTTCAATTTCTCTCTCTCCTTTCATGTTGAGCCATACTATAAGCAGGCAAGAGGAACACAGCTTCTTTTTCAAAACTTTCCTTAGAAATCTCCTCAGCTAATACCTGGCTTCATTGCTTACAAGTTTTACCTTCCACAAGACACTAGAATACTGTTTAGTTGCGTTTTTTCCTATTTTATAACAAGGACTGCCTTTCCCTCACTTTCCAATAACATGTTTCTCATTTGCATATGAAACCATATCAGAATTGCCCTCACATCCATATTTCTAATACGCACCTCAAAACTCCTCCAGCCTCTACCCTTTATCCAGTTCCAAAGCCACTTCTACGTTTAGTATTTGTTACAGCAGGACTCCACTCCAAGTATTGAAATCTCTGCCTACTCACACTGCCATAAGGAATATCAGAGTCTGTGTGGCTCAAACAACAGAGATTTATTTCTCCCAGTTTTGGAGACTGGAAAGTCCAAGATCAAGGTGCTAATCAATTTGGTCTCTGGCAAAAGCTTTCTTCCTGGCATGGACAAGGACAGTTTTTCACTCTGTCCTCTCCAGGTGTGGAGAGAGTGAGAATGTGTACTCTGATTTATTTTCTTACAAAAACAAGAATCCTATTGAATCAAAGCTCCACCCTTATGACCTCATTTCATTTTAATTACCTATTTATAGGCCTTATCTCCAAATATAATCAGATTGGGAATTATGAATTTGGCATACACATGTGCTCTGATTTACTTTCTTACAAAAACAAGAATCCTATTGAATCAAAGTTCCACCCTTATGACCTCATTTCATCTAAATTACCTATTTATAGGCCTTGTCTCCAAATAGAATCAGATCGGGAATTATGAATTTGGCATACACAATTCAGTTAATAGCAGTGTTTTAGATTGTAAGTTCTATATAAACGTTGAAGAAGATCAGACAACCTGGGACTTGAGTCACAAAAAATGTGAAGGATAAATAAAGTTATGAAGAAGGAGGAGAAAATTCTATTTCCAGCAGGTTGCCTGATTTATTATCCTAATCAACTCATTCCTCTGAAAACATATAAAAAGCAAGGCTAAAATGTTTTGATAAATACTCATTCAAATTCATAGTTAATACTCTTAGGCCAAATATTAAGTGAAAGCAGAAACCCAGAGTGGAGAGACTAGACAGAGATTTGTATTTATCTTTAAGGCATTTGAGGAAGTGGGTAAATTCAAGTTTTTTTTTTTTATGGTCTCAGAGAAAACTCTTACATTAAAAAGAAAATTATATCCTATAACCCAGGGTAATAATTTATGTATAAATTTTAAATAATCTTGCCCACTACTGAGAATATTTCAGAGACACTTTCTTATTCATTTAGTAATATTTTTTAGGCAGAATAAATGGACAAGAAATTCTCTTCGGAGATTTGGTAAACAAAAGTAAGCCCCAGCCAAGTTCTCAGCCCTAATACAAATCACCTTGTTTGTTATTAAAATTTCAAGTCATGAATATATTATAAAATAGTAATGGGAATTATATTGTTCACAAATATCTGCCAGAAGCAATCACACATGTTTTCTAAGAAAACAAATTGCAACTTAAATCTCCCCAAAACCTACATGTAACTTTCTAAGGAGTAGGAGCTCAAAAACATAAAGAAACCAAGAAGCATAAATGGGAACAAGAACACACTAATAAAGAGGCTAATCATTATTGCTATGACTACTTTGAATATTGGATGTCAAGAAATGAAATGAATTAGTTATTATGTGTAAGGAAACAAAATATTGGACTGAATATGCAAATAATAAATGACTTTAAAACATAATCAAGTAGATTTGAAAATGAATAAGAATTCTCCAATTAAAAAATTAAATTAGAAATCAATAGCTGGGCTTAGTAGAAAATGGGACTTAGGTGAGAAGTTCTAATTTGCAAAAAAAAAAAAAAACTAATTAAATAAATATTACTTTGGTGAGAAGCAAAGCCATAGGTCTTATTCACATTGAAGAAGTGGATATTATATGAGGACGTGGGGATAATTGGGGCCTGTCTTAGAGTATATCTGCTATAGACTACTACCACCCAACATACAATGATGAAATAGATATTGGGTAACAGCTACGAAAAGTTTAAAAAGAGCTATATTTGGAGGTCTGAGATAACGAGTGGTCTAAAGCAGTTCTCAAATCCAGTTTGACAAATATTGGGACTTCCTTGACTAGGTTTTAAATCCTAGGAATACTTCTTGGGAGCTTTTAGCTCTGCCTTCTGAACTCCGGTTTCTATCCTGTGAGTCCCATTTAATGAAATGTATCACATGTTCACAGCTGAGTAGTTTTATCAGCCTGCTGCCTGAAGATAGGGTTTTGGGGACACCAAAGAGCTCTTTGCAGTTTGTGTTCTGTCTCTTTCACCAAGTTGACAGAATTTTCACTGAAACAGTTTTCTCAAATAATTTTTGGATCTCCTGTGAATTGGAAGAGGCTGAGAATCAACTCATGCTTCCTTTTTAACAGTTGATTCTTCCAATTAATTCTCTTTAATTGTATTTTACTATAAGCATCATGAAGAAACCAAACAGCAGTTTCAACACTGCCTGAAAAATCTCCTTGGCTACTTAACCAAGTTTATCACTTACACGTTCTGCCTTATATCTAACTATAAGCAACACTTTGGCTGTTTTCCACCACTACATGTTGAAAACACCTGTTTCCAATAATATAGTCTTCACTTCTTTTTGCATCTTCATTGACAGCATCCTTGAAGTACAGATTTCCAATAATAATAGCCAGGTGAAGACAAATTAGTCTTTATATATATTATATCATCAAAATTTTTCAGCCTCAGTATATCATCCAGTTCTAAAGCTGTTCTCACATAGTTCAACATTTACCAAAGAACCCTACTTCCAAGTATTAAAAATATGTATTTCATATATAGTTGCAAAAGAATAGTACCACAAACTCAGCAACCAAAAAAATAATACACATTATTATATCACAAGGGATGAGAAGTCTGGATATGGCTTAATCTGGTCCTCCGTGAGGCTACAATGAAGGCGTCAGGTTGGTATGTGCACTCATTTGAAGGTACAACTGGGGAAAGACTCGCTTCCAAGTGTGTGTGTGTGGATGGTTGACAGCACTGAGGCTTCCAAACATCTCAGTATCTGACTGAGGACCTGAGGCTGCCTTAGGGTCCTGCCCACAGAGCAGCTTCAATTATGGCAGCTTGCTTCTTTTAAATTAGAGAAGGAGAGAGTCAGCTCACAGGGCTGACATTGTAATCTCATGTAATATAATCATGGATGTGGTAATTTTTTAAATCAAATTCTATTGGTTAGAAGCAAGTCACAAGTCTTGTCCACATTCAAGAGTTATGAGGTCCAGCGAGGAGAACATAAGGAGTACCACGAGGTATGGATAAATTGTGGTCTGTCATAGAGTCTGCCCACCAAAACTTGTCAGAAATAAGAATGTAAATTAGAAAACAATAGACACATTTTCAATATGATGAAACATTGCCTCAGCAGAATTTGTGAGAAGAGCAAACAAATTATTTTCAAGTAAACAAAAACTATGTTTATTATACTGACTTTCATTAATAGAAATTGTAAAGATGATTTAAAGACCAAGAAAATTCATCTCAGTGGAAGGCTAGATTGCAAAAAGAAATAATAAGCAAATACAATAAAAATAAAGTCAAGCATAAATGACGATTGAATGTAGAAAATTAATAATTTATTTCAAGAGATTTCAGACTAAAACACCAAGTAAATAAGTGCACAGGAGGGAGATGATGAGAATCTAATTGTTACCTTTGCAATATTTGGAATGAGAGTACAGACCCAATTAACTTCGAAGACAAAATATAAAAATGGACATTTAAATGTTTCTAGAGTAATTTTTTAAAAAATAGAAGTATAGCATTTAACTTTCAGGTGACTAAAAAAGTAAACAGAACAAAATTTCATACAAAAAAAAGTGAAAAATAGAGGAAAAATAAATATAGAAATGGGGGTATTGGGGAGTGGAGTACAAATAAGACACTAGAGACAAATCCAAACAAAGAAATATAAGCACATCTGTGTAAATGTAAACACATTTCCAGATCGCACATAGTCAGAGAAGAAAATATAATTAATACAAATAGGAAATATTACAAACTGATAGTGAAAATATATAACTTGTAGATTAGAATTAACAAAAGAAAAAAAAATAGTCATCTGAATAGATGTATAGAGTGCTTTTGAAAAAATTCAAGTCATACATAACTAAAAAAATCTCTGCGCAAACTAGAAATAGAAAATATTTTTTTATTCTGATAATGTATTAAACAAAGTCTATAGTAAATCTAATACTTAAAATATTGAGATATTTTTCTTTGATTTTGAAATTAAAGATGCTTAATATGATCATTTCTATTCAGTGCTGTCCTGGAAGTTTTATCTAGTATATTAAATCAATAAAGGCCAATAAAGGATATAAAACCATAAAAATGAATAAAATTGTCATTCAAAGATAATTTTATTATATTTTGTGACATTAATTAAAGTTACCTAAATAAATGAAAAACTATATCATACCTTGGGCTGTAGGTTCTAATTTAATAAATATATGCATTCTCCCAACATTCACAATAGGTTCTATACAAATCCAGTGAAAATAGCACAGGTCATAGGAAAACTTAAAAGATGATTCTTCATGTATAAAGAAAAAAAATAGCCTAGAGTAACCAAAACATTTAAAAAAGAACAAAAACAAAATGCAGTAAGAAATATAGCTTATCAGATATCAAACATAAATATAAAACTATATTGAGACCCTATTTTATGAGTGTATGAAAAAAAAAAACTTGATGAATGCATTAAAAACAGACCCATCAAAAACAATTAAACTCCTGATTTATGACAAAGCCTCAGGTCATAGTGAAAAATATTTGTGAGAAATTTAACTACACTGAAATTAAGTATATCTGGTTGTACAAATCAGAAAGTAAATCAATACATATAGAAACCCATGAAGAAAATCAGCACCTCGTGCTAAGAAAATGGGCAAATATTTTGAACAGGACAAATATTTTGAACAGTTTATATGGCCTATAAACCTGAAAACACATTTAACATTATCCAGTTATTCAGGAACTACAAAGTAAACCCCATTCGATATACACCAGCGTGACAAATATTTTAGAAGGCTAATAAATTTCAATGTTTGTGACAATGTAAAGAAACAATAAATATTATTCGCTGCAGAATATGGTGAATTTTAATAAATCTGCTTTGGAAACCATTCTAGCATTATCTAGTAATGTTAAAAATCAAATACCTAATAACTCAGTAATTCTATAGCTATGTTTATTCCAGAGCATGAATTCTATGTGTGCACTGGACCAAAAAATGTCTATGCAACAATTATTTTTAAATACAAAAAACATAGTCACTAAAATATTCATCAACAAAAGTATAGAAAAATAGATTGAAAAATAGTCATATAGAAGTTACTATATAGAATGAATTATTGCTTCATGAGGCAATATTGATTAATCTCAGGAGTACAATATTAACTAAAATCAAGTCTTTCATTATATATACTAGAATTCTAATTATATAATTCCAAAAATGTAAAATTATATGTTCTATTAAATGTTCTATTGTTTAGGATATAAGTATATGTGGTGAAATCCTAAAGAAAAATGATATAATGGTGAATATAGAAGAATGGTTTTCTCTGAGGAGGCAGAGGATGGAATTGGATCTAGTGTAACACGCAGACTCTCTCTGATTAAAATGTGTTTTTCCTTAAGCTGGATCATGAATACACTGCTCTATTTTGCATCTTTCACTCTAGTATCTGATTTAATATTAACATATGAGTGTATACTAATACAACATTAAATATTTGACACCTGCCTGTTCAATAACTATTCAATATTTAATAAAATATTATAATTAAAAACAATGAGTTTTCATAAATTACTGAGAAAATTCGATGATGATAATTCAGGTAGGAAAAAACTGGCATAACTAAACTTAATAGCAAGATTCAATATTTCATTTTGGTTAGATTCGTTAAAGTGGAGAACCTCTGTCAGGAAACGAAGGAGGATGATATAGGATCAATATAGTGTGACAAATTGTATTGTGCTCTGAAACCAAGCCTGGGAACAGTGAACCTTCTTCTACTGGTGATTGGCTACACTGTGTATTTTTCATGGATAGGGTCAATATGCTTATTCAATACTTCTATTCAAATTATAAATAGTTCTGTTTAATCTTTTTAATTTTAATAAAAATATTTAATAATAAATGTTGCCTAGTGGGGAAAAGAAGCCTTTGTGGAATAATTAGAGATCAATTTCAGAAATTCTTAGTTTAAATTCTCAGCAATTCTTTTAAGTCTTGCAGAATTGAACTCCTCTCCTACTCGCCAATAGGGTCATAAAAGGTAACTTTCTGAATTAAATAATCTTCCCTTTAGCAAGACTGGATGAGAAAAATATACTGATGCTGTCCAGTTACAATGCAGTTTCCTTGTGTTACAGTTTCTGCTTTTTCTCTCTTAACAAAGAAAATAGAGAACAATTCCCTCAGGCCAGCAGGTAATGCCCTCTCAAAAGGTATTTTTGAAGGGACTCCCATGTACATATTATTGACTACAGTGCTGTCTACTTTGCAAGTGAGTAATTCATTATTATTAAATTATGTTTTATATCCTCTTCTGAACATGTCTCAGGGCTAGGTCACTAATTATTTAATAATCATTTTTGACTGTGTAATGAATGGGAAAACTTCAGTCATATTAAATTATACATTTCCAGTTGCAGGAATTTCTGATCTAAGAAACATTATTTCTAGGTCGATTATTGAAAATTCCTCATCCAAACTGTGAGGATGATACTTCCCAATTCAAAGGAGAAATAATAAAAGTTTTACTTCAATCTCCTTGAAGAATGAAAATTCCATAAAATGCTTCAGACACAAACAATACGTGGGAAAAGGACAGCTCGTGCTGCGTAAGTAGCGATTATATAATGAAAGACTTTCTTAAATGACCGTTGGGAAACACAGAAGTACAAAAGGATCCGTTTTTCAGATCATCAGTATTCAGGGCCTGAGCAAGGACAAATAAAGACACGAGCATATCATCAACCACTTGGTTAAAAGTCGAGGCCCTCCCTTTCCTTTCGCTTGTCACAGTGCAGCAGGTTTCCTGAATGCTAAGCAAGTTTTTTTCACATGTGATCTGAATATATTTTAATAGAAATTAAAACATAAAAGTGTGCTGTTTGAAAAAAACGTCCTGGTCATCATCTTACGCAGAATAGTGTTATTTGTGATACCATTTTGTCAGACATTTCAGGCTAAAAAAATACATGTTTTAAGCTTTGTTCTCTTTTAATTAATCAGAGAAAAAATCCTTTTTAATATTTAAACAAATTGTTTAAACATTAAATACCAAAACTCTCTCTCTCTTTATTTTTTTAATATATATTGATACAAAGGCTGTGTGGTAATTAGTTTTCTATTAATTCTTCTATTCGTTGTCCACATTCTCTATGCAGTAAGAAGTAAAAATAATTTGTCAACATATGTCACCACTAATTAGTGCAGGTAAACTCAATTGTAAATAACTCTTCATTTGTGTATATTTTGAAACTACTCTTGTCTCAAAATGAATAAAAGTCATTCACACAACCACACACACACACACTCTCTCTCTTTCTCTCTCTCTCTCTCACACACACACACACACACACACACGCGCGCGCGCGCAATAACAATAATAGCAGTAACAGAAATGGCGACAGTAACTTTTCTACAGGGGATGCATGCCGAATCTTCTTCTAGTTGGCATGCCGAATCTTCTTCTGGTTGCCTTCTGGTCTATAAACTAACAGTATATTCTTATTCTTTTTATTATATTAATCAGAAGTACGACATAGCTATAGCTCACTCATATCAGGTTTAGGCTGCACCATGACTCAGTAACACACTGGAATTGGAGTGGCCATACATTCTACTTTCTCCAGAGATCTTGGATAAAAATAATATATATTTTATGTTTTAATTTTCTCCTTTCCAAAACTGGAAATTTTGTTCGTTAGATTTCCCAAATAACACTATTTAAAATCTTCATAGGGTTGTATTCTACTTGTATTAATGCAGCTCCACATGGAAGCATGGAAATTTTTTTTTTAAATATACTGGTTAATCTCACTAATTAATAATAGAAACAACTTTGTCAGGTCAGTGGTAGAAAGAAATCATTTACATGAGGTCTTTATAATTTATACATGTTGTGTCTCTGATGTGCCTAGTAACAATTGTTTTGGATAATTCAGCGCTGCCTGCATATTATTTTTAGAGCAAGCACATATTTGAGAGATGGAAACTTTCACTGAATTTTTAACAAAATGCTACTTACTTGGTCTTCATTATTGTAAACAGTCAATGTCATAAAACTATAGACATAATTTTGTACTTAAAAACATGTAAAAATTAGGGGGAGACATCATCGTCAAATCTATTTGTTTATTTTAGAATGCTTAGGTTTAACTATGCATTGATTTAGGTAAGTTAAAAACAATTAAAATGCTCAAGTAAATATAAGGTTTAGCATTTTCTCATTCAAACTATGTAAAAATTTGAAGCACAAATCACATGGATTGCTAACGTTCTAGAGTTTTATTTTTGAGAGACACAAAAGCATTTGCTCCATACATGAAAATAAATGTTGACAAAACATATTTTGTTTCTAATCAGAGTTTATCAATTACAGGATAAGATGCTAATTCTCACTAATGTGTGAAGTAGGACTATGTCTCCCTGAGATGAATATATCGTGAACTGCTAGCTTAAAGTTAATTTAGATTAAAATAGTTTCAAATTGAATAAATACATAGAACGAAAGATATCAAAGTGAAGGTAAGAAAAGAAAAGAGGCCAAAATACTAATACTATAGCCAAAACAAATTAAGGAAACTAAGGTGCAAAGAGCAAATGGCTAATAATCTCTGACTAATGAGCTCTTAGTGATAGGCTGTTATATCTGCTATCTATAGAAGGTTTTCTTTATCTATATGTAAAACCTTCATAAAATACTATTAATTTTTCAGCAGTTATTATTAAATTCTAAAGAAATTTGTAAAACTTTGTCTACAAAACCAAGAAAAAGTAAAAGCTTAAATTTAAACATAAACAAAACAACATAAGTAGGAAGTGACAAATGAAACAAAAAGTGAACAGTCTTTAAACAAAACCATATTGATTTTAAATATTATTCATATCAGATCCATGTTAAAGTAAATAATAAATGGATTTCCACTGAATCAAAGAGAAGTCAAAGTGTTTCTACATTTCTATACAAGTACTTTTTAGGATATTATTTTTATAGTTTAAAATAATTCATGTCATCTAAAGAAGGTATTATTATAATTAAGTAGTTATTAACAGCATTTGCTTCCAAATGAATCTGTTTTTAGTGTTTACATCCGGATATAAAAACATAGCAATAACGCAAACTTAGAAACAGCCTAATGAAAATTAATTTCATTAGAAAAATAAGTACATATTTAGAGAAGTCAAATTTTCCTTAAGCAATTGCAATAATTTCGTGTAATATGATTTTTCTAAAAATAATCACATGAATAAGAACACTTTATTCACAACGGATCTGTGTAAAACAACCTGAATGATAGCCAAGATTTAATAATTGAGGGAATTTGATTTGTGAGGGAAAATCACAAATCAAGAAATGTAGATATCGATGTCTTCAAAGCCTTTGGCTAGATATGGCATAAATGGAAGACACTGAGCTGTTTCCATGACAAGTAAAAAGATGAGACAAAGCTATAGGTTACTGAAAAATAACAACCCCACTTGCTAGATGGATTATGCTCTGGAAAAGGCTCTTTAATTAATATTCATTCAATAGCAATCAGCATCACACAGGAGTGAGTGCACCATTCGAAGCAATAATAGTTGCCGTAAGGCACAATGTATTGAAGGTCATGCATTAGGATGTTTCTTTCTCTTGAAAGAAGATTTTCCTGAGGATATCAGACAGAATCACCCAAGAAGGCAACCCCGTTGTAAACAAATTAAAGGCTAAACCCAGCGCTGACCATTAAATCAAAGAGTTACTTCTATGAAAATAGAT
>AWHC01005041.1:0-29862 GCA_000465285.1 Eidolon helvum
CATGGCCAGAGAAACCTGTTTCTCCCCAAAAGCACCCCGAGACCTCAGGAAAGAGCTCCATGACTTGGGGCGGGAGGAGACTGGGAAAAGGGCAGATAAAGGACAGGGCTCCTGCTGACTGTACTCAGGGGGCAGTTTAGCCATGAGCCTCTGGGAGTACCACCCCTGGGGACCTCCCTGTGGGTTCTGCTGCACCCCCACACCCCGAGGGCTAAACTCGCACCTCCCCCCACTCTGTGGCGGACTCCTGGTCCGAGCTCCCACGGAGGGTGGTGAGAGGGCGCTGGCAGACAGGTAGCGAGCTCAGAAAACAGGCCTGAGCTTATGGGCCAGGGGGAAAGCCACACACTTGAGCTATAGCGCCATCTTCTGGAAAACAGTGAGAAGATTCCAGTAGCCAGCCTGGTGACTTTAAGAACCCGGGAACGTATAAATGCTTAAGAAACTTGCCGCCAGAGGGAACAGGAGGAGTAGCTGTACACAGACAAGGACAGATAAAACCCGAGATGATAATACCGTCAAAACAATACCCCATCTTGAAGACAACTAGCAAGAAATTAAGGAGGTGTCTGCTACTTCAGACGCAGAAGTAGCAACATAAAACTACAAGAAACACAAAATTCTCCAATAACTAAGCTCAAGGGTACAGAAGTTTGTGATCTAGATGATAATGAATTCACAATATCTGTTTTGAAGAAAATGAGCTACAAGAAAACTCAGGAAGACAATTCAATGAAATCTTAAAAGAAAAATGATAAAAAGATTTTTTTTTTTCCAAAGAGATAGAAATCATAAAAAAGAACAAAACAGATTCTGGAGCTGAAGAACTCAATGAATGAAATGAAAAAAAAAATGCAATAAAGAACATTAGCAGTGGCGTAGAGCAGATGGAAGATAGAGTTAGTAAATTAGAGGGCAGAAATTATAAAATAACCGACTAAACGAAGAACAGAGAAAAAAGAATGAAAAACAGCAAAGAAAGCCTACGTGATCTATAGGATTCCATCAAAAGAACAAATATTTGAATAATCGTATTACAGAAGGAGAAGACAGGGAGGAGGGAGCAGACCGTTTTTTAAAAAAGAAATAATAGCTGAGAATTTCCTAAACCCAGGGAAAAATTGAACATGAAAGTTAACGAAGCTTAGAATACCCTATTATCTCAATGCAAAAGAACTTCTCCAAGACACATTATAATAAAACTGTCAAAAATCAAAGATAAAGAAAAAATTCTAAAAGCAGGCAGAGAAAAAGAGGTTGAAACCTACAAATGAATCCTTCATTAGGCCATCAGAACATTTTTCAGAAGAAATCTTATAGGCCAGGGGACAGTGGAGTGACATATTAAAAGTGCTAGAAAAAAGATCACCAGCCAAGAATACTCAATCCAGCAAAGTTTTCTTCAGACACGAATGAGAAATAGACTTTCCTAGACCAACAAAAACTCAGAAATTTCATTACGCTAGACCTGTGTTGCAAGGAATTCTGAAAACAGTTCAAGCTGAGATGAAAAGATGCTAACCAATGACTTTAAAATACACAAAAGTATAAAACACACTGGGAAAGGTAAATATACAGTCAGACTTAGAAAACTCTAAATTTGTAGTAAGATAATGTGCCAGTCACTTAACTATAATATAAAGGTCAAAGAAAATGAGTTGAAACAAATTATAGGCACTACTACAATGAGTTAATGCAATCACAATATAAAAAGACATTAAAAATATAAAAAGGAGAAGTAAAAGAGTGAAGCTTTTGTAGATGAGTGAAGCAGAGATGCTGTCAGTTTAAAATGGTTTGTTTTATGTGTGAGATTTCTTATGAAAGTCTCATGGTAACCACAAAGCAAAAACCTAGAACAGATGCACAGAAGATAAGGAAAAAGGAAACAGAAAATCACCAACTTACAAAGGCGGGCAGAAACAGAGGGAGAAATAATGGAAATACAAAACAACTAGAAAACAATTAATAAGATTGCATTAGTAAGTCTTTCTATATCAATAATCACTCTAAAAATAAGTGGATTCAATCCACCCATCCAAAGGCACAGAGTGAATGGATGAATAAGAAAACAAGACCTAACTATATGCTGCCTACCGGAGACTCACTTAAGCTTTAGAGACATACATGAGCTCAAAGTAAAGGCAAGAGAAAAATATTTAGTACAAGTGGAAACCTAAGGAATGCAGAGATAGCTATACTTATATTAGAAAAAATAGACTAAAAAATAGCGAGAGACAAAAAGAGTCATTATATAATAATAAAGAGGTCGATCCATCAAGAAGATACAACAATTGTAAATACATACATACCTAACATCAGAGCATGAAACCATGTTAAGCAAATTCTAACAGATCTGAAGGGAGAAACAGACAACACCAGAATAAGAGAAAGGGACTTTAATACCCCATTTTCAGCAATGGCTAGGTCGCTTAGACAGAAAATCAATGGAAAACAATGGACCTGAATCATACATTAAACCAAATGAACTTAACAGACATTTATAGAACATCCCATCCAGCAGAAGCAGAATACGTATTCTGCTTAAGTGCATAGGGAACATTCTCTAGGATAAATATATGATAGGATTGAAAACAAGTCTTAGAAATTTAAGAACATTGAAATAATACCAAGTATCTTTTCTGACCACAATAGTATGAAACTAGAAATCAACAAGAAAAGAGCTAAAAAATATGTACAAATTAAACATTGCACTCTTGAACAATTAATGGGTCAAAGAATAAATTCAAAGCAAAGTAAAAAAATAACTTAAAAAATATATGTAAACATGACATACAAAACCTATGGGATGCTGCAAAAGTAATTCTGAGATGAAAGTTTACAGTGATAAATGTATATATTAAGAAATTAGAAAGGTGTCAAATAAACACCCAAACTTTACACTTCAAGGAACTAGAAAAAGAAGAACAAACCAAGCTCAAAGTTAACAGAAAAAACAGAAATAATAAAGATCAGAGTAGAAAATGAATTAGAGGCCAGAAATAAAATATGAAAAAAAAAATCAACAAAGCTATGAGTTAGCTTTTTGAAAAGACAAATAAAATTTATAAATCTTTAGGTAGACAAACTAAATAAAAGAGAGAAGATTCAAACAAAATCAGAAATAAAAGAAGAGACTTTACAACTGATACTACAGAAATACATATGATCATAAGAGACTGCCATAAACACTTACATGCCAACTAATTAGATCACCTGGAAGAAACTAATAAGTTCCTAGAAACAATCTAGCAAGACTAAATCAGGAAGAAATAGAAAACTGAATAGACTAATGATGAGCAATGAGATTGAATTAGTAATCAAAAATCTCCCAACACAGAAAATTCTGGGAACAGATGGCTTCACTGGTAAATCTGCCAAACACTTAAAGAAAAATTAATACCAATTCTTCTAAAACTCTTTCAAAAAGTTGAAGAAGAGGAAACACTTCCAAATTTATTTTACAAGGCCAGCATTACCCTGATACCAAAGCCAGGTAAAGACACTGTAAGAAAAAACTGCAGATCAATATTCCTGATGAATATAGATGCAAAAATTATCCAGAAAATATTAGCGAACAATATTCAACAATGCATTTAACAGATTACACACCAGGCTAAATGGGATTTATCCCTGGGATTTCCTGATGAATATAGATGCAAAAATTATCCAGAAAATACTAGCAAACAATATTCAACAACGCATTTAACAGATTATACACCAGGCTAAATGGGATTTATTCCTGGGATCCAAGGATGGTTTAACACGTGCAAACCAATAAATGTGATATGCTCTGTTAATAGAATGAAAGATAAAAATTATATGATTATTTCAACAGATGCAGAAAAAGCAATTTGATAAAATACAGCATCCTTTCATGACTAAAACTCTCAATAACTTCGTTATAGAAGGAACATACTTCAACATAATAAAGGCCATAAATGACAAACTGTCCACTAACATGCTCAAACAGCAAAAAATCTAAAGCTTTTCCTTTAAGATCAGGAACAAGATCAGGAACATGCTTATCACTCTTATTCAACAGAGTACTCGAAGTCCTAGCTAGAGCATTAAGCCAGACAAATAAAAGCCATGTAAATCAGAAAGGAAGAAGTAAAATTGTCATTATATGCAGATGATATGATCTTATATATATAGAAAATCCTAAAGACTCAACCAAAAAACTGTTGGAACTAATTATGATTTCAATAAAGTGACAGGATATAAAATTGACATACAGAAATCAGCTTCCTTTCTATACACTAACAACAAAATATCTGAAAAGGAATTATAGAAAATGATCCCATTCACAATAGCAACAAAAACAACAAAATATTTAGGAATAAATTTAACCAAGAAAATGAAAGATCTATACACTGAAAACTATAAGATCTTTTTATGAAATAAATTGACATAAACAAATGGAAAGCTATCTTGTGTTTATGGATCAGAAGAATTAATATTGTTATAATGTCCACATTACCCGAAGCCATCTGTGGATTCAATGCAATCCCTATCAAAATTCCAATGTCATTTTTCAAAGAAATAGAAAAACAATCCTAAAATTTGTATGGAATCACAAGACCCCAAATAGCTACAATAATCATAAGAAAGGAGAAAAAGTTAGAGGTATCATACTTCTTGATTTCAAACTATACTACAAAGCTAGAGTAACCAAAACAGTATGACATGGCATAAAAATAGACACATAGTCCAACAGGATAGAATCAAGAACCCAGAAGTTAACCCCCGCACTAATATTTAACAAGGCAACCAAGAATACTCAATAGGAAAGGACAGTATCTTCAATAAATTATGTTGGGAAAAGTGGATAGCCACATGCAGAAAAATGAAATTGGCTCCCTATGTTACAGCACTCACAGAAATTAATTGAGAATGGGTGACAGACTTAAACATAAAACTGGACACTTTAAATCTCCCAGATGAAAAATAAGGAAGAAACTTCTTGCCATTGGACTAGGCAATGATTTCTTAGATATGATATTAAAAGCACAAGCAACCAATGCAACAATCAACGAGTAGGGCTATATAACCAAAGAAACTTCTTCACAGCAAAAGAAACAAAAAAGCAACCTATGGAACTGGAGAAAACATTTGCAATCTATATATCAGATATAGGATTAATATCCAAAAAAATATAAAGAAATTAACAACAACAACAACAACAACAACAAAACTCCAAACAATTTAATAAAAAAAAATGAGCAGAGGAACTAAATATACATTTTTCCAAAGAAGACATTATCCAAATGGCCAACAGGTACATGAAAAGATGCTAAACAAGATGCTAAACAAGACTAATCATCAGGGAAATGCAAGTCAAAACCACAAATGAGATTTTGCCTTACCTCTATTAGAACAGCTATCGTCAAGAAGACAAGAGATAAAAAGTGTTGGTAAGGTTGTAGAGATGAGAGAACTCTTGTGCACTGTTGGTGAGAATGTATGCAAATTGTTGGTGTAGCCTCTATGGAAAACAGTATGGAGGTTCCATAAAAAACAACAATAGAACTACCATATGGTTGAGTCTTTCCAATTCTAGTGCATATATATATATATATAAAACAAAAACAAAAACAAAAAACCAGGAGTTCAAAGAGATATATGCACTTCTATGTTTACTGCAGCATTATTCACAGTAGCCAAGACATGGAAAGTACCTACGTGATTGTCAGTAAATGAATGGATAAAGAAGATGTAGTGAACCTATATCACAATGCAATCCCTATCAAAATTCCAATGACATTTTTCATGGAAATTGAAAAAAAATAAGAAGAAGGAAATCTTGTCAGTTGCAACAACATGGATGGGCCTTGAGGCCAACTTGCTAAATCAGATAAGTCAGAGAAGGACCAATACTCTATGACCTCACTGATATGTGGCATCTTAAAAAAGCTAAACTTATAAAAGCCGAATAGAATGGTAGTTACTGGGGACTGGAGAGAAGTTGTTTAAGGGGACAAGCTCGGAACTAGTAGGTAAATAAGTCCAGCATAGTGGTTATGGTCAACAACACTGTATTATAAATTTCAAATTTGCTAAGAGTAGGTCTTAATTGTTCCCCACCCACACAAAAATATCATCATGTGATGTAATAGAGGTGTTAGCTAAATGTTATGGTGGTAATCATATTGCCACACATTAAAGAATCAAATCGATACATTGTAAAACTTGAACTGACACAGCGTATATATCAATTATATTTTAATAAAAATGATACTGCATTATAGAAATGCATGTAGCATAATTGAGTGATCAAACTGCAATTATCTTGAGGGAGTAGGTTCTGCAATGTCCAGCAGATGTTGAGTATTGCTGGGTTTCCTTACAAATTTTTAAACAGCTTGTGGCACCCCTACAAATTCACCATGGCACTCGGGGGCATGTTTTGGAAATCATGGCTTTCTTGTTTTTTCTCCACTTGACGGTTGGATGGAGAGGACTTTGAGGATTTAGAGAATGGCGAAGACAAGATGGAGACTGGACCCCTGAGTCTTTGCTGAAGGAGAGGCATCCAGGAGAGACGCTTAACAAGGAACTCCTGTTTCCGCCTACAGCAAGAATGAGATATTTTTTTTTTCCTTTTGACATGCCACTGAGTTTTGAGGGTTGTTTATAACAGCTGGGAAATGCTGACCCATACAACCTTCACATTCGTAAAAAATCACTAGGGCTACTTTTGCCAGTCCAGGCTTTTTCCCGCATTGGATGGAAATGAACGTGGGGATATTTGATCTCTAGCCTTGGTTGACTTGATTTATCTGTAACGCCTAGGGGAAGCAGCAGCCACCCTCTGAGGAAAGAGGTCTTTCTCTAGAGGCGGGTGGTCTCTGAGCCAGTGCAATATTTGTAGAGCAAGCGAAAGTGTCCTCCAGGGAGCACATTATTGAACAAAATGCAAATGTTCTTGGGGGCTTGGGGATGTTTGCTTTCCAGGAGAATAAGGTGTTGTTAAAAAAATAAGGGGTGGTGTGGTCTTCACCCATTAGCATAGGTACACACTCCAGGTGGTGAGACGTAAAGCACACCTGAGCAGCGAAGCAGATTTACAGCCCAAGATGCTTTTCCTGAAAGAGCAACCAACCCAGCTCACGCGTGGAGCATCGGCATCCGAAACCCGCATTCAGGGCTCAGGGCTGGGACCGTAGGCGTCGATTCCTCTGAAGTAGGTCACACTTGCAATTTAGTCTCGTTCCCTGACCTGCCTGGAGAAGATGGTAGTTCAAAATCAGGTAAACATTTCCGAGAAAGTTTCTATTTGATTATAACCTTATTTGTAACATCTCCAAGAAGTCTCCTGATTATCCCTAAAAAGGGTAGAGCTGGGAGGGAGGCATTCTTCTCCTCACGAATAATTAATTAAATGTCACATGCTTCTAGCAACTTCCTCACACCCATATGTCTACATGACCTTGACGGTTCGGGCAAAATGCTGAGGCTCTGTGAATTCACGTGTTTAGCCCAGATCTTTTCTTTGTCACCTGTTTAGCAACTTTCTTCATGCCCAGACTTTTTATTGACTGAAGAGAGGTAACGTGCCACTGTTGTGTAGAAGTATCAGGAATGAAGCTTCCTAAGCTCCGTGACTTTTGGAAAATATTCCAGAGAATGTGTGGCTCTCTAAAGAATGGTTTGAGAAGCCCGTCTCCCCTGGGCCCAGTGACACCACTGACATTTGTCTCCATTTTGAGTCTCTCTGAAGACAAAACTCCGTCCTTTACTTTTTGATCTTTTTCAGCTTTATTGAGGTATAATTCACAAGCAAGACCGTAAGATATTTAAAGTGTACATCGTGGTGGCTTTTCGTTACGTCAAAAGAAAAAATCAAACTTGAGAAAACAGCGGAACCTTTTTAGTCTTCTGTTTCTAAAGGATCGGTATTGTATTGTTAATCTATTTGGGGACTGATGCCAGTCTATGAATTATTTATTGCTACACGACAAATTGCCCCTAAAATTTAGCAGCTTCCTATTACGCCTCTGCTTCTGGCGGAAATGGGAGTGGGGGAGATGGTGGGTGGGGGAGGACGCAGGGACAGTGCACTGTGAGGCGAGGACAGGGTCAGCGGGGCTGTGTCGTGGTGTCCGGTGGTGGAGCTGCAGGTGGGGGGACCATGGGCTGCTTTGGCTGGAGGAGGCCCAGGGCCGAGCCGCCCTGTAGCACTGGATGCGGGGCCCCGGCCCGTGGTTGTTTGAGGATGCAGTGGCTCGAGCAAGCCCGGGGGGGGGAGCAGCCTTCTTCAACAGAAGCTGTAATGCTGGAAGTTTCTGAGGATGTACGATGGAGAAGTGGGTCTCTCTCTTCCTGGTCTTCTGCGTGACACTTCTGTCACATACCCGGAGTATGTGGTGGTCTCCAGAGCAGGCCCGGAAGTTTTTCTTTTCTTTTTTTTTTTAAAATTTTATTTTTTCTGCCACTGAATCATATTAAAAGATGGCAGGTAATAAAGCAGGTGGCTGATGCCGAGGCTGGAAATACGACTGAGGAGGTAGGATCTAGGGTGCTTGATACGGAGATGGCAAGTTTATCAGAAATATTTAAAGGGAAATTGGGTTATTTTGGTTCTGTTCCTGGGTAGCTGGGTGACCACAGTTACTTCACATCATTTTCCAATTGTAGCAGATAAGGCGGATTAACCCATATTCGTATTCTACGTGACACATCATGTGCTCTGTAGAATTTCGGCCGCCATCGCCCTCCCTGTCTAATAGTCCAGCTTGAATATACTATGCCACATGGCCAAAGAGACTTTGCAGATATTAGTAAGTTGCTAATCTGACCTTAAGATGGAAAATCACCCTGAAGCATCTAGGTCTAATGTAGCCCCACAAACCCTGGACGGCAGAGCTTCCCCCCAGCTCAGTGGGGAAGTCAGAAAGGTTTGAGGCGGAAGAAAGATCTGATATGCCGTTGCCGGTGTGAAGACAGAGGGGTCCACGTGGACAGTGTGAGAAGGAATCGAATTCTGGCCATGACCGGTGAGCTTGGAAAGGGACTCTGAGTCCCACATGTGAATCGAAGCCCCAGCCAACACTTTGATTTCAGCCTTACGAGACCCTGAGCCGAGAAGCCAGCTACATTGGGCAGAACTTCTGACGTACAGACACCGAGGTGATAAGTTTGCGTAGTTTTAGATCCCTAAGTTTGTGGTGATGGCAGCAAGAGAAAATTAATACACATCACGAAGTTCTTTTGGATCAGAGATTACAACCGAATGTCAAACGGGAGCGTTGTCTCTCAGCTTGATGAGGACATTGATGAATGTGGGGGTGGGTAGAGGTGTAAACACTTTTCTGCTTTTCTGTCTCTTCACTAAGGTTCAGCAGACACTGGTTGATCACTTACAGTGTATCCGACATGAAATGCTCCTTGTACTTTCTTTCATTTAATGCTTATAATCACCCTCTAATAATTTACCTTTTACTTAAAAAAATGGAGATTCTGAGTGCCCAGTTTTCACCACTAGAATCTGAGATTTGAGCCCAAATCTTCTGACTATAGGCTCAGGGCTGTGTCCTTTATTACACTGGGCCAACTTCTCTTCACTAAGGTTCAGCAGACACCGGTTGATCACTTACAGTGTATCTGACATGAAATGCTTCTTGTACTTTCTTTCATTTAATGCTTATAATCACCCTCCAATAATTTACCTTTTACTTAAAAAATGGAGATTCTGAGTGCCCAGTTTTCACCACTAGAATCTGTGAGATTTGAGCCCAGATCATCTGACTATAGGTTCAGGGCTATGTCCTTTATTACACTGGGCCAACTCCTGGATCATGAGAGCAACCTAAACATTAATTCACAGTCATGATGATTATTAGAAAGTCAAAAAAGAGGAACTGTGGAATTTTTATTTTAATGGAGTATGGTAAATGTACCAGATCAAAGATTCTGAGATTCTTCAGCTTGTTTGAAAATTTGGCTCTCTGTCAACAGCTAGAAGCTAAGCAAAAACCAGACTCTTACTTCTCAGTTGCCAGCTTCCAACTGTTATTTCCATGGAAACATATCGGATCTGCAAAAACAAGTTAAGTGCTTTAATATCATCACCATTCAATGATATTAAGTTCCCAGGCTTCAGTCTAGCTCATATCTATTTCCAGGGGAAAAGACAAGAGAATGGCCATCACAAACTTGAAGGAAAATGAACTTATTTCCTGTCAGTGGTCTATTGCTGGCTAAGAACGGGAATCATTGCTTTCTATCTGCCATTTAATGTTAGGCAAAGACACAAAAGAAAAGGTGTCTGTAAACTTCGCTTCAGAGGATACTTAACTGGAACCTTCTACTTTCTTCTTTCATCGGTCATTGTTCTTGGCCAGCATTATTTACTCATTGCTATACACACCCAAGACCAATTTATGGGCTCCACATAATAGATACTTCAAACGCTTTTAAAAAATGGAATGGCTACTGCTGACCCAAGAGATCAAAGAAGACTTCAGAGTAGGGGAACAAGAGGCTTCCTTACTAGTAGCCTTATGAGTGTCGCCAAGAACCCATACACTGTAAGGAAGATTCTGTACCCTCTGCGGTTGCTCCTCTCTGTAGAGGGTTAGGTCACCCCCCAAGCCACAATAAGAGTGCTAATTAAACAATATGTCTGGAAGACTTTAGATGCTACAAATTGACTTTCTCTTAAGAAGGCTTGTAAACAAATACTGTGTCATTATAAGGCCATTATGACATCTTGGGGGGGCTTTGGCTTTCTGCCCAGAGTTTGGAGGTTGAGAAAACAGCAGTGTGATTACACCACTCTGTGGTCCATTGGTTCAGGAGGCTGTAGAAGCTTTCATTACATCCATCAGTCAGAGACAACTCTGGGGCACCCACTGCGTACCATGGGAAGCATCGGAGCAGGGAGAAGGCACCACCTCGGCTCTGGAAGAGAATTAAACTCCCCGCGGCCAGCAGGAGCACACCCGTGAAAACGTGTCAGAAAATAAATGAGAGAAACCACCATTCTGCCACACCGCAAAACAAACAAAAAGACAGAACGCCCAAGAAACTCCAAACCACCATTTTTCTGACTTAGTTAGCTGGGTCCAATTGGTTTGAATGATTGGATGACCAGTTAGATGGAGTTAGATAGAAACGTGGAGATCTGGGGGTGGAGAATGAAAGGAGTGGAGGAGGAGGAGGAGGAGGAGGAGGAGTCAGAAGAAGCAGCAACACTCATAAAAAGAGCAGAGGGCATCGATGGGGGTGGGGGTGCTCGAGGTGAGAACAAGAGGTGAGAACGAATGAGACCCATGAGTGCTGCTTAGATAAGAGCCGTGAGCCCAGTCCTGGGGGTGAGGACAATTTGATATCCTGGGGAGGGTAAGTGATGGAGCTCGGCATGCCGCAAGTCAAGACTGAGAGTTTTCATTTGCGTTAAAAAATGTTGGCGTTTCTAAAGGTTTCTGAGGACGTGCCACACTTCATAGAGCAGAGCCAAGAACAGAAGCGGAACACAGAGGAGGTGCCATCTTTCGGATCACTAGATAAAGAGAAGTTGAGGTTGAGTCCCAGCTCTTCCACAAATACCGTTCTTTCTCTGAACATTTTCAGTCCTGAGGGGTTATAGCACATAGCCTGTCACTGGATGGTCCACTTGTTTGGCCTGTTCACATGATGTGAAATCAATGTCGGGGTCGCGGCGGACACAAATGTCATTCAGCTCCATGAAGAGTTTTCTGAAGAAAGAAAGGGACTATGCAATTATCATTTGGAGGTTAATGAAGTAACCTGTAGATGAGCGCCGTGACCAGCTTGTGACTTCGTAAACTTACTGGTTTACAATACTGGCAATACGGGTCTTGTATTATTTATTTGGCTTAATACTGACTTTTAAAAAAATTAGATATGGCGACGATTCTCTTCTTTTCTTGTTCTCTATGGTCACGCTACCCGAGGAGAGCCAGGGTCCAGAACCAAGATTCGTTTGTCTTCCTAGCTTGAGTCTCACCTGTGGTGTTGATTGAAGAAGATCCTGGTTATGAGGAATTATCCTAGGGGAGGAGGTTATACTGTGCGAGCCTGGATCAGGCATGGGAGGAGGGGTAGGACAGAGCAGAGCAGAGGGTTGTAGACCAGGGAGAAAGGACGTAGTAGCACTGCATAAAGTCTGTGAAGAAGCCCAAGACCCTTTCTCCTCCCCTCCTTCTGCACGTAGATTTGGTCCCCAAACTGTTCTCGTTGAAATACAACCAATACAAATATAGAAAAATGTTCAACCTCACCAAGGACCCAAGATGGAAATTAAAAAGACATTGAGTTATTTTTGAAAGGTTTTAAGCAGGATGGATATAACAAGAATGCTTTCTAAATGATGACACCTTTGTTTGACTTGAAATTTTAACGCAGCGTTGAACTCTCTAGGTACAGCTTGTAATTCAGATTTTAGATTTTTTTTTAATGGTACAAACATTACTGATATATATTTCTGTATTGAAAAATAGCTTGGTAGACCAGAAAACCAGAATCTGATTGCCATGAGTGCGTCAGCAGACTCAGCTATGTCAGGCACACCTAAAATGAGGAGTCTTAATTAATGTTCCTCCTGTCATGATAAAAACAGCCAACAGTCACCCCGTGCCGAGTACTGTACTAAGTCTTGACAGGTATCTCATTCGATTTTCATAGCAATTCCACAACATAGGTTTTGTATTTTGCCTCTTTTCTCAGAGAAGAAAACTAAAACATATAGGGGTTAGGATTGCACCATACGAAACTGCTAATAATTTGACTGGTTTTGACCTGCGGATATGACACTCTCTTAGGGTTTAACCTGACGATGTGCCCAAGGCATCTCACTCCAAAGTCTCAGGGCCCTAAGCACTGGGCAGCTCTTCCTGCACTTAGCTAAAAGAAGAAGGTAGGCAAGCGTGAGGTCAAGATTATGATGAAACTGATTTTCCACTGACGGCAAATCACCTCGGGACAGTTCAGGAAAAAATGTTTATGTCAAGTCTGGGGAAGCAACGCAACTCAGCACGGCCGAGCAGCGGGGTCAAGTATAGCCCCGACCACTCTGTTTTGTATTTGCCACCGAATTGCTGAAGGCGACCTCTTCTCTGAATCTCACAGACTTCGGTTAAATTGACATGGCACCGTGGTCATCGTGACGGATGCTTCAGAGGGGATGCATACGCTGAATGGACCAGGAGATGGGAGCCACTCACCGTTTCCAGCAAGGGCGGTCCAAGCCCTGGGGTTGCTGCCGAGGAGACCAGCCTCGCTGTGTAGGAGAGAGGGCCGGGCTCCCATCAGTATTCTGCATGATCAATCAGCAGGCATTTTGTGTTTCTAGATTGTTTGCTCCTTCAGAGCTGGAGGCTTGCAATAATTCGAGAGTCCTAACTCATTTTGATGAGCCGCTTTGTCGTTTGCATAAATCAGATGAAGTTGAAAGCCCGCCTCAGCATCACGGGGTCAAACACTGGCTGTGGTCACTGGGAAAACTCCCGAGGCACTTGCTTTCATAACCGTTGTTCCTAGGAGAAGGTTCAAAGAAATGTTTAGGCACAAGGACCTTTGTTCTTCTTGCAGCGAGTGCATCCAGGCTGCAGATGAAAATGATAACAATTTATTTTGAAATTTGCTCTTTAATTCTGATGGATTTTCTAAGCAAATGATTCTGAATGCAACAGCTGCTGGGTAAGCACTATGTACCTGGATAAATCAATCCTTCTGCTACTTCCAGAGTGGTGAATAATACGTCTTAGTTAGTGCAGTAAAGATTCCTGCATTCGAGATATGGAGCACTGGGTACAAGTTGCATGTAATGGCAAATATTAAAATGAAATGTAGGGTTCCTGCAAAGACTGAGTAATAAATCATGCGGCAGGCAAGCACCTTCCCATTTGCATGGATTTCTGTTGAGTTGAAAGGAAAAAAGAAACAAACTAGGGGCCAGCATAATATAAAACCAACTCAGGATGTCTATTATTGTTTGTGGCCTGGACTAGTCTTGCAAAAATTTAAATATGGATTAAATGCGGCCACGGCCTAGAGAACAGCTTGATGAGAAGCAAGTCATATAGTATGTATCTCGTCCCCATCCTGCTCCCCCCAGAGTTAATCCTGCAGGCTCTGGGCAAGGAGAACACACACTTAAAACACATCACAGAATGAAAAGGGATGTGGAGAAGTCCTGCCTTCTTCCTGCCAAACAGTATCTTTGAGTGGAGGGAGTGATGGATAGAGAAAAGAAATGTGCTCATTATATGGAGGAGAAAATCAACAATAGTCAATAGAAGAGAACAAAGATCAAGGAACCAGGAAAAGGAGGTGGGCTTCTCATAGTGAGACATCAAGTTTTCAGGATGGAAATGCTTATAAAACCAAAGGGAGACACTGCACGACATAGTGAAGCATGTAGTTATCTGTTTATTTATCTGTTTCTTTACCGTTGAAATCCCTCCATATTTAATATTTAGCGTTTTTACAAAACCACATCTAGCTGCATCTAGAAGGCCTGCCGCTTGTAAATAAAGAGCGTTCTTTTCTGGAAAATCAGATTTCTTTTCCCTTCTCCGTCAGCTCCCCTGCTCTCAGAGACTGGAAGGATAATGAGAGCATCTGTGTTTCAAATCCAAATATTCTGATGGGGAAGGAAAGAGCATAGGAATATGGAAACGAGATGATGAAAGAAACCAATGTATGCGTTCTGAGGTTTGGGATATTTCTGCGAGGTTGATCCAGATGGTGGTAAATTTGCTAAACAGTACGCGTCTGAGTAGAGGTTAAACATGATTTATCTTTCTTTTAGAAATCTATTATTCCAAGACCTGCTGCTTAAAATGGTCAGTTTGGCTTTGCCGGGTTTTCCTTTCCGGCTCCTTCTACATACCGACTGGGCAATCACGAAATGCAACTTCTTGTGGGATGTAATAGAGTTCTGTAGTGACAGCAATAGACTCGAAAAAACTCGTACATACCACAGGAAGTCATCTTACATTTTTTTGCCATTTCAATCAGATTTTTTCGGGCAGTCAGGCCTATAAGTTAGCCCTAGCGGCTGGGGTTCTTTCCCCATCATTCACACATACAGAACTGAGACAGATCCATCACATCTATTAGCAAAACAAGACAAAACACATCCCGAGGCAATGACAAGTGAGCGTCACCTTTGTGCATTCAACTCCATTAGACTGTGCTCAGGACGTGTGTTTTGCTAAAAGCTACCCAAGCTAACTGCACACAAAGAGGTGGCATTGGAAACCTGTAGACACTGTGCGTTGGTCTAGACTGCCAGCTCACCCAGAGAGTCTAGTTGTAATTCTGCTAAGTGTTTTCGTTTCTAAGCCTCACTACTTGTGGCCTTGGGAAGACTATTCAATGAATCTTAGTTCCCAGGTGCATAAAAGAAAGAGCTTGAATTTCCTAAATTTAGATGTTAGGCTAAGGCGTTTATAGCAGACCTCGATGCAGGTCAAAATGTCTTTGGCCCACTGTGATTACTGTTGGGAACTTGTAGCTTCACGAGGACTTGATCGCCTGTCTGGAGCAAATCTTGTCCATCAGAAACACTCACAAGTCCTTTGCCCCTAAGACCTCGGGTGTTCCTGCCACGGGGCAGAGCAGCCACCACTACCCACCACTGTCATAGGCAACTTGAACTTCCCCAGATGTGGATCAGGCGCTGGTCCCCTTGGTTAATACTGTCTAAGTAGTTTCTAGAACATCCTCCTCAGCAGACTGGGGATAAGGGCACGAGCGCCCTCCCAGGTCTTCCTGGGGGACCCAGGTGAGGAGAACTTTTGGAAAATTAACATAGCGATGGTTCTCTTCAAGGAAGTTGCTTCAAAAGGTTTTTTTTTTTTTTTTGAACCTTTTCTATTTCAAAGTTGAAAGGGGTTCCAAGTATGTTGAAATTCCACATGTGGAGAAGGTCTGTCTCATACTTTGGTATTTGAACCAGGAAATTGGCAAATGGGTACATCATTTCAGCCTACATTGAAGTCACTTCTCCAGCCGCTGGAAGAGATGCACATCTACACCCAAAATTCCACCTTAGCAAAAAGCCTTTCACCACAGTCTCGAGGTTTATATTATAATCATTCCCCCCCACCCCTTCAGAGACTTTGGAAAGACATAATCCATTTTCCCCCCCACCCCTTCAGAGACTTTGGAAAGACATAACCCATTAAACTAAGAATTACACTTTCATTCTGATTTAAAATAACATCCAGCAATTCAGAAACCATTCAGAGCATCCACAGCCAAGCATTTCAGAAAGGTCTCTTGTGTACTTAATTCTGTATTTGTGCAAAAATGAATACTTTGTGCATTTGCTTAGTATTTATTAATTGGTCTTAGTATTTATTTATTATTCTTCATGTTCTCTGTGAGTGTGACATTCAACCATCTAGAGGGGCACAGAAGAAGGTACAAAATAAGTATAAATAATAATGATGATGATTACAGAGATGGGAACGGAAGAAAAATCTCTTTATTGTATATTCAAATTAAATAATCTTCCCAAGACTAGGAAAGCAGAATTTTTTTCCAGCAGAAGGGTGAAATAAAATCAACGAGTGTGACAGATGGCCACACTGTAATCCATCCTAATTGTCATTCATTAACACACCAACTCGTTCCCTGCTCAGGCAGGGAGCATGAGGTGTATGCAGAAAGTGTCCCCATCAACTTCCTCTAGAAGGGCTGCAGCCCTTCACCTTGGTGAGGAAACTTGATAGAAAATCTGCCATGGTGATCAGTGCTTGCTCCACAGACAGAAAGGGTTTGAGACGTGGGCTGAACCACCATAGAGAGAGGTGATTATGCCTAAAGAGAAACCTAGGCTGCGTGAGAAAGAGAGGAATGTGATGTTTAGGAAAAATTCACATGAAGACCCCCCCAGAGATGGGAGAAGATGAAGAATGGAGGGGGGAAGGAAAGCACTGTTTTCATCTTTGTCCTTGAAGCAAAGCCACCCTCTGATCTCGAAGGGAGAGATCTCCTCTTTTCTGTGTATCATTTCGGTGAGTCTCTGTTGTCTTTGCTGTTAGTGTGAAAAGCCTTTTACTTAGGCTGAAAAGAAACCAGTGGAGAAAGAAAAAAAGAAAGAAAAAAGAAAGAAAGAAAGAAAGAAAGAAAGAAAGAAAGAAAGAAAGAAAGAAAGAAAGAAAGAAAGAAAGAAAGAAAGAAAGAAAGAAAGAAAGAAAGAAAGAAAGAAAGAAAGAAAGAAAGAAAGAAAGAAAGAAAGAAAGAAAGAAAGAAAGAAAGAAAGAAAGAAAGAAAGAAAGAAAGAAAGAAAGAAAGAAAGAAAGAAAGAAAGAAAGAAAGAAAGAAAGAAAGAAAGAAAGAAAGAAAGAAAGAAAGAAAGAAAGAAAGAAAGAAAGAAAGAAAGAAAGAAAGAAAGAAAGAAAGAAAGAAAGAAAGAAAGAAAGAAAGAAAGAAAGAAAGAAAGAAAGAAAGAAAGAAAGAAAGAAAGAAAGAAAGAAAGAAAGAAAGAAAGAAAGAAAGAAAGAAAGAAAGAAAGAAAGAAAGAAAGAAAGAAAGAAAGAAAGAAAGAAAGAAAGAAAGAAAGAAAGAAAGAAAGAAAGAAAGAAAGAAAGAAAGAAAGAAAGAAAGAAAGAAAGAAAGAAAGAAAGAAAGAAAGAAAGAAAGAAAGAAAGAAAGAAAGAAAGAAAGAAAGAAAGAAAGAAAGAAAGAAAGAAAGAAAGGAAGGAAATGGTGCACGCCACCACCTGCTCTCTTGGGACGACAGAAAGCATCAAAAGAAAATATGAGTAAGGCGCTGTGGACATAAGAAGTATGTGGTGGATTTTTAGTGCTGCCTTTCAGGGTTCTGCTGGACAAATACTTTCCTCTCCCAGTGCGATCATCGACGTAAGGGAAACTGCTTCCGCCAGCTGATGACGCCCAAATCCAAATCCATATCTCTAATTTCAGAGCCCTCTTTGGAGCTGGGCACCCATCTGTCCCGGGGTTCACAGGCCACCCATTCATATAGGCGTCCAACAGCGTCTCTTAGGCTGTGCCACGTGGCAGGAGCTGTGCAGTGAGGAGTCTAGACTGTTTTTTGTTTCGTTTAGGACACAAACGAGTAAAAAAAGATACTTGCATACAACGAGGGGAGAGAGAATAGGGTGCAGAAGACCGTCGGCAAGAGCCTCATGCTGACTGGGGTCACTGAGGCTACAGACAGAGCACACAGAAGCCGACACCAGAGTTATGAGCCGAGATCGCTCAGGGCAAACTCAGGAAGTGGAGGCGACGGAGACTTGGGGAAACGGGCGGCGGGGGGTGCAGTCTGGGAAGTCCTCAGTGCCGCACGCCTGAAGAACCGGCGGCGTTTGTCTCTGCAGGAACATCGGTCACACGCCAGGCACTTTCACGTCCAAACCTGCGCCTCCTTTTGTGTCTCTCTTCTCGTGACTGACACCGTCATCTGCCCGTTTCATTCCTTCCCATTCTTCCTTCAGATCCAACGGACGACTGCCTTTCTTCTAGGATCTCCTCCTCTCCAAGCCCACGTCTCTTCCCTCGATCGCTGTGACCGTTTCTGTATTTACCGTCCTGCCTTGGCCTCAGCCCCTGCCAGCCGACAACTTAACACCCTGTCCCTAAGCTCTCTCCAGCCCGTGGAGGGTATCATGCCTTCCCCCATCAACAGCTCCTCCGTGTCTAACTGTGGCTCTCAGGATTAGCACCTGCTCCGTCACAGGCCAGACGAGGTCTCACGTGACTTGCCCTCTGCTCAGTCTTCCAGAACCACCTGTTTCTGGCTGCTCACCTACACGAATCCTAAGATCCTACCATATGGACCTGCCTTCATGCGATGGTTGATTCATGTGTCAGCTTAACGGATCGCAGGGTGCCCAGGTATTTGGCTACGCATGATTCCTGGGTGTGTCTATGAGGGTGTTTTTGGATATTAGCATTTAAATCACTGGATTCAGTAAAGTGATCGGCCCTGTCCAACATGAGTGGGCCTCGTCCGATAGGCTGAGGGCCCGACTGGGACAAAACGGTGGAGGCAGGAAGAATTCAGCTCTTCCTGCCTGACTGCTTGAGCTGGGCCTTTGGCACTCGTGTTTCTCAGCCCTTCAGACTAGGGCTGAGTTATGCCACCTGCTGTCCTGGGTCTCAGGCTGGTACATAGCATTCCTGGTACTTCTTAGCTCCATAGCTGTAAAAGCCAGTTCTTTATAATAAACTTTTCTCTATCTATGTATCTATGTATCTATGTAACTATGTATCTATGTGTCTATGTATCTATGTATCTATGTATCTATCATCTATCTATCTATCTACATCTATCTATCTCCTAGTGGTTCTGTTTCTCTCTGTTACCCTGACGAAGGCACTCCAGTGACTAGCTCTTGCCCAACTCTCAAGTTTTGTATTTTGTGCTTATTCTTCCCCAAGTTTCCCAAGCTGTCCCTGCGTTTCTTGTCTAACTAATTCTACTCATTGTTTAATCCTCAGTGGAAACATCACCATCTCTGAAAAGCCTCTTTTGAAACCTCCATCCCAGTCTAGGTGGGGGGGCCCTGTGTCCTCTCAGACAATCTGTGTTTACCTCTCCCAAAGCATCAGTCACCACGTACTTCCTTACTGAGACTGTTTTACTTCTTCATCAAACGCAAAGCGCTTTGGGGCAGGTATCCGTTATTTCATCTCATGTCCGTGTGAGTCAAGCATTCCCTAACTCTGTCCTGCCTCCCTGATCATCACAAGACTTTATAGCATGTTTCTGTGAACTATCTGCTGTACTGCGAGGCAGGCTTTATGATGCTGGAGAATTTCATCTGTTTTTTTAATCCTCAGTCCTGACAATGGTACCTGGCATAGAATAAGTGCTTAAATAACTATGTCCTTGTTGAAAGAATAAATGAATGTGATAGTCATACCTATATCTTGGCTTTGGCCCATTATTTCCTCATCATGGCAGGCACTAATTTTCTAGTTTTCTTTGACGTGAGATTTTCTAGTAAGCCGTCACTGACTATGTGACTTTGGACAAGTTACTAATCCTCTCTCTGTTTGTTTCCCTATCTGCAGAATGATGATTATAATTGAACCGACTTCATTAAATTTTCATGAGGGTTAAATGAATTTATACATGCACAACATTTAAACAGTGTCTGGCACATGGTAAATGCTCAATAAATGTTAGCTCTCATCATCATTACCATCACCGTCATCAAAATTATCTCTGTTTTCATTTTATATTTTTCGGCTCTTTAAAATCACACCGTTGAAACAGTTTTCCTACTACAAGCCCTTCAAGGAACAACTGACTCAATAACTTAGGGGCCACAGGACTGTTTCACGTGTAGCTCCTAGCACAGTGCTAAGTGGTTATTAAACGTTTGCTATGTGAACGATTTAGAATTCCGCTTTTGAAACACTTGCATCATTATGAACACGTCGTCTTTTCGGACTGTCCACTACAGGACGGATCTGCGCTATTCAGCAGAAAATGAGTTTTTGTGAAACAAGCTTTTCTTGCCTTTTCCTCCCACTTTAGTTATGAATATCAGTTATGAGCAGAATAACAACGGCGTTTCTATTTTTACGCACGATATTCATCCACCTACTTTTCACAACCTGACACCTGAGCCAGATACATTTCATCCAGATTCAGAAAGGAACTTAACTTGGAAAAAAACATCTTCAGGTGCTCCAAGAAGCAAATAAACACAGGGCTGAGGTGGCATGTCCATGGAGATGTTGAAAAGCCGAAATGCACATGCTATTCCAGGCTGGTTGGACAGGTGCAAGCCACACTATTTTTAGGCACAGTGGCTTGCATTCCTGTAGTGCCAATAAAAGATTTCATGCCCTGGAAATCTACTAATGATAAAAATATGATCTTTTTGGCATCTGTGATGGATGCTTGCAGGTACTAAGTACATTGTCTGCCACAGGTACATATGATTGTATAGATACATAAAGTTTAAGCCTTGTCCAAAAGATGGCACTGTTTATTTGTGTTTTTACCACGCTTAATTGCAAACTTTACATTTTGCAGGCAAATTAATGAACTAAATTAAGACGGAGTGGAGATATCGTCCCCCACACAAATCAAACTGTCACTTTATTACAGGCCTTTTCAAACTCCTCATCTTGTTCCTCAGCAAATGAACATGCCCAAGCCGTTAAATGTAATAACTGCAATGTCAGCAAAACTTTCACTTCTTAAATACTTATTTTTTTTTTTTCTATCTTAAAGGGGATTCTGGAATCCATTTTTTAAAATCGTTGCAGATGCATTACAGAAGATGAGTAACTGAGACCTATTTAACTTTTCAATCGTGAAAAGGCTCGATTTTCAAATGTAAGTACTCCTTGATGATCTCCTAAGTGTGGCTACACGAGAGATACACAGCTGGTAGTTGCAGGAGAAGCGCGGAGGAGCGTTGCTTGTTGAAATTCTTTGCGAACCGAGAGGGGAAAGCTTCAAAATAATTAGGGCAACTAGGAAATTAGGACTAACGACACTGGTTCGATCCCAAGACGTATGCGAAGATACTTCTGTGCAGGAGTGAGACATGGAGACAGATGGCTTTTCTTGGTGACATGGTGACAGGAGCATTTCTGACACTGTGGTACACACATATATTTTTGCTGGCCCCACAGGTCTTAAGTCATTCCTCTTTCTTAAATCACTTCTATTCCTGGTTTATTGGCTACGGCGTCACGTGGCAACTCTAAATTCAGTGGGACAGGAAAGCACAGGACTGTCACACTCCTCCTCCCTGAAGGGCAGGAAAAGCAAAGATTTAAGTAACAGTACCTGGGGTGCGGTCTGCGTGAGGCTTGGAGACAGAAGCCAGTGAATGTCTTCACCAGTAAGTGGTTGGGAGTGTTAGATATGGAGATGGATGTAATTCCTGACAAAAACCGCTCCCGTTCCCTAACGAGCAAAGAACCATCATGAGGAAATGACATCGAATGTGTGTTAATGCACATGCCATGGTGGGTGGAAGCGGTTTTTACTCCATCCCCTGCAAAGTCACTTATAGCTGACGCTAACTCAGGGCTTTATAGAGCAGAAAACATTTCCCCTTTGTGCAAAAAAAAAATAAAAAAAACATTCAGGGAACTAATTTCTTTGCGAATCTAGCAGAGGCAAACAATGTTAAAGTATTTTTATTACGGTAGATTGTATTTGAAATACGTCGATTATTTCCCAGCAGTGTAAGAGAGCGGGTAGGGGGTAAGCTGCTGAGAGTTTTGTAACAATTAAGAATTTGCAAAGAACCAATAAAGATTTCTTTCCTCTTATGCATATTTAATAACAGCTGAGACTTTATGGCAGGAAGTGCCAGAGAATTCAGTCGTGTCTACCTATTTTCTTTATGACTTCCTGTTGCATCGTCCCCTATCTGTACTGCTTTGTAATCTCTCAGCAGCTTCGGTATCGTAACTTGCGTTGAAATTATCTGCACACATTTTATGTTTCCTGAAGAACTTAGTGTAAGAAGAGTAAGTTAAGACTCATCGTCGTTTAGATGCAGAACTGGAAAATAAAAAAACAAAAACAAAAACACAGAAAACTAAGAGACTGGCTGGGATGGATTTGCCTTCTATTCTCTGAGCATATATGCATTAATGATTTTGAGCATTTGGTTTTCCTTGATGGTATAAATCAAATGAGAATTATTTGATGCCTTTTATAGTGTACTTTAGGCAATCATTAAAACATGAATTTGGTCGTATGATTCACTTGCTTCCAGCTACATAATGAATATGAATACATAACAAATTTTAATATATTTTAATATAGTCAAGAAGTTAAATTACAGACTTTAGAGTCAGACATAGCTCATTGTGAATGTTAAGGGCTGTTTACTTGCTGTGGTAATTTGTCTAGGTTACTTCACCTCTCTGAGCTTGTTTCCTCATCTATAAAGTGCTATCAACCTCACGGGACAGTTTTGGGAATTAAATAACATAATTTATGTAAAGGACATAGCATAATGTCTGAACATAAAAAGAATGCAATAATATTATTTGTTAAAATGCAACATGAAAATTTTTTTTATATACCTTATCTCCTTAAATCTCATAATAGATAAGCAGGAAAGGTATTATTGTGTCCCACTGGAGGAAAATGAGACTCGGAGAGTTTAAAGGGTGCACGTCCAGGCTACCTAGGAAGGCAATGCGAAGCCTAGGTCTTCTAAGTCCAGCTCAGTGAAATTTCCCTGCCATTATGGTGTAACTAGCAGCCAGTTATTTAATCAAACACGAATCTAGGTGGTGTCGTGAAGGCGCTTTGTAGATGTGGTTAGCATCTATACTCGGCTGCCTTTAAGTAAAGGAAATTACCCTCAGTGATCTGGGTCCACCTCATTTACTCAGTTCAAGGTCTGAAGAGCAAAAACTGAGGTTTTCTAAAGAGGGAATTTTGCCTCAAGATCACAGCATCGACACCTGCCTGTTGCTAGTCCGTCCTACGAAACTTGAACTTGTCAGTCTCCATATCACGTGAGCTAATTCCTTAAAATAAATCTCTCTCTCTTTCTGATCCATGAATTTTAATTCCAGATCATTTCTAGCTAGGGTAGTCAGCCTTCTCCAGAGAAACAGAAGCAACAGAATGTAAATGTGTGTATAAATATCTACATATATACCTGCACACATACATACACACATTTCCTGTATATGCATATAAAGATACACACACACATGCTTATATTTATATACACACACGTGTACCTAGAAATCAAGATATGTATATATATATGTATGTGACACGGGACAAATTGCCTAACCTACCAAGGCTTTGTATCCCCTCTGGAAAAGATACTCATTTTGGCCTCAGTGGGTGACGTAAGGTGTAGAGTAGCTTAGATATGCAAAGAAGTTTCTGTCATTCAGTGAGTGGCACACGGTAGATCCTCACTATGTGTGTCGATTTTCATTCTTGTTGGATCAGAAGTTTATACTAATATCATGCAAATTACTACTTTACTGCGTATAGCCCTAGAGTTTCCTCTTGTTACTACGTGGGCCAAACCACACGCTGCTTAAAATTAGGAGAATGATGCTCACATTTCAGTGCTGAGCATATAATAGTTGCTCAATAAATACTTAAGTTGATTCATTGAGCTCCTACTGTATATGGTGCATACAATTAAGTATTGAATGTACCTATCTTTAAATAATTTATGGTTTAACAAAGAAAGAGCTTGTGATTCTGTTTTTTACCTCTTAACCGTTTCCAAGTTTACCTGTTGCTGGAAATGAATCGTGGCTGGAAATTAAGCACATGGTACGTTTCCACATTACCTCTGATAGAGGCACGGGCCCGGCAGACTGTAGACCCATGTTCCAAAATGAAGTCAGGAGAACCTAGTTTCCATGCCGTGAGTGATGGCGTGAAGCTTCCCCTTCCCCGACTGCCCATCTGACTCTCTGAACACCAGTGACACTATGAAGATGTCACCTGTTAGGCACTGGGAATTAAGCTCTCAGAGTCTCACGGTTCTCACATCTGTAAAATGAGGCAGTAACGCTGACCGCATGAGGATTAAATTAGGCTCTGTTAAAGACGTCCAGCACTGACCCCCACCGGGCCCTCAGTGAGCAGCAGATAGTGTCCTTGGCCTCAGGCTCAGCTCAGTCTCGGCGTCCTTTAGCCTGACCGTCTTCTCCCACATCTTGGCTTAGCTCCCTCTATTTCCCTGGGCAGGGACGGCTCCTGGCTTGTTCACCACTGTGTCCCCAGCCCTTGGCTCATGAACAGAGTTCTATAAACGTTTGACAAATGAGGATGATATTACAGATGCAGGATTACTGCGTGAGCAGCTGTGTGGCTTCTTCCTATAGCAATTTTCTCCATGAAAATATGGATGTTGCTAAACCTGCCGAAAAAAGGCTTCTCTGAGACACCGACGAGGTTTTCTACACTTCAAAAGATTCTTATTTATATGGTAGTTCCTCAAAAATTTAAACATGAAATTATCATGTGATGCCGCAATTCCACTTTCGGATATATTCACAAAAGAATCGAAGGCAGGGAATTGAATAACTATTCATACACTCATGTTCATAGCAGCATTATCCACAATAGACAAAAGGTGAAAATGACCCAAACGTCAAGTTTGAATCAACGAAATGTGGTATATACGTACAATGAAATATTATTCACCCTTGAAAAGGAGTAAGATCCTGATGCATGCTCAAATAGGGATGAACCTTGAAAACGTTATGCTAAGTGAATGTCAGGTACGGAAGGACAGGCGCGATGTGAGTCCACCTACATGAAGCATCTAGAACGAGCACATTCATGAAGACAGAAAGGAGACTGGTGGTTACCAGGGGCTGAGAGACAGCAGGATGGAGCGTGTCCGTAACAGAAACAGAAGTTCTGTGTGGAATGGCGAAACACTTGGAGAGGTGGATGGCAGGAAGCATCTAGAACGAGCACATTCATGGAGACAGAAAGGAGGCCGGTGGTTACCAGGGGCTGAGAGACAGCAGGATGGAGCATGTCCATAACAGAAACAGAGGTTCTGTGTGGAATGGCAAAACACTTGGAGAGGTGGATGGCAGTGATGGTTACGGGGCAATGTGAATATTCTGAATGCTGCTGAATGTCACCCTTAAAGATGGTTAAAATGGTAAGTCTTACGTTATGTGCACATTTTGCCACCATGAAGAAGTCTGATTCAGGAATCTGCATGGAAGCCGCCACCCAGCAGCCCTCCCCGGCGCTGCCTGGCATTTCTAATCACCACTAACGCCTGACAGTCTCACCTGGGGGCTGCATCCGTTGGCCCTTGTCACACAGCCTGACGGCCCTGCGGAAGCTGCCTTCCCGGGCTGTAATTGTCTTTTTCAGATCACCACGGTGCGGGGATGGTAATCATTCGCTTGAACCTGATTGTGTCCTCAGCGTGACACTGGCTGAGCGTGAATGGAATTCAGCTGACTCGAAATTCGGTTCCCTCCCCCGTCCCCTCCCCGCATGTCCCAGCTCTCCTGTCTCAACTTCCTTGGCTTCCCTGTGGCTTCCACGCCTTGGTCAATGTGGGCCGGCGGTCAGGGTGGACGTGGCATCTCGTGCTCGCCTGGGTCTCCCACGCATGACAGCCACATCAGGAGAAGCCTGTTCCTACCGTAGATCAGAACGATTTTCCCCCTCCTTAGCTGCCCAAACCTTCCTTACCGCTGAGAATCAAATTTGTTCCATGAGCTCGTATATCATCATTACCGACAATACAGATTCTGAAATCAAAGCAGGCCTGGAAATTTTATTGATGCTCAGAGCGGAACACAGCCCAGGTCACCCTGAATCAGCTGCGCTGGTTTCGCCTTCGCTGACAACGACAGACACATCACTGACAAAATTACCAGGGAAAAGATGACTCGGGAAGTTCCGTGCAGGAGGTAACTGGTCAGTGACAGGGGTGGGATATTTTTATCTTTGTAACTCGATGCTAATGAAATCGGGGGGATAACACCTGATTGAAAACGTGTCCCCGAGGAGCGGGGAGAAGCAGGAAGCACCGGAATCTGCTTGTTTTCAAAGACATTTTCCCCATCCAGCCATGATTAAGTCAGGTGATCGTAAGAGCCAAGGAGTGGAGACCTAAAACAATAATCAACGAGGCCACTTCTGTCACTTCTAAGCATGGCCCCCGGATCAGCTCTGTAAGATACAGACGGTCCATCACACCTGGGTCTCAGTTTTCTCATTTGCGCAGTGGAAAGTACCATACCATAAGGTCTTGTGCCCTTTTGGGGATTCTTTATTGTTTGTTGAGTGATTAGAGATCTAAGAATAAGAAGAATTGGAAATAGAGCGCATGTCGCTCCATCATTTTAGCAAGGGTTGAGGTGGGGAAGGAAAATGCCCACGAGAGGTTACCGCCTGCCTCCCTCGGGTAAGCAGATGCGCAGGGAGGAGAGCGAGGGAGGGAAATTGGAAAGGAGGAAGACGTCAGTGACGATGATTATAGGATGATGGAGGGAAATAGAAAGAGTAAAGGCATTGTGTCAAGGGTCCCCCAAACTATCCTCAGGTTTGATGATTTACTGGAAGGAATCACAGGACCCAGAAAAGCTGCTATACGCATCGTTAGGGTTTATTACTGTTAAAGGGAACCGATGAAAGTCAGCAAAGGACAAAGGCGGCCAGGCACAGAGCTTCCAATCGCTCTTCTCAGTGGAGTCTCATAGATGGCACTCAATTCTCTCAGCAACGAGTGAAGACCCGGATGAAGTATTACCAGCCAGGGAAGCTCACCCAGCCTCAGCGTCCAGAGATACTACCAGGGCGGCCGGTCACACAGGCCTGGGTCACCCCCACGACTGACCGCGGCCACTCAGTCTCCAGCCTCCTTGGTAGTTAAACCGATACATGGCCTCAGGAATCCAAAAGGAGGTATTCACCATAAATCACACGGTTAGCATCAACTACTTGTCATGGCCTAAGGCCCCAGGCTACCAGGCAGGGGCTTCTGCGGGCTCAAGGGTGATCCTGCAGGAGCCAGCCAAGGACAAGTCTTTTCTTTGGAGTGTGCAACGTTTGGGCACACCCAGTCTGCAGGGCCACACCTCCCCTGTGCAGACAGGGAAGGAAGTGGAGTCCAGGTACTTTCCTCACCTTCTTTCTCATCCCGAGGGCCCGTCACTGCTGAGTGTGCCGAGTCCTGCACGCTGCGAACCGCTGACCAGTCAAAGACGTTGCAGACACGTGATCTTCTCTTTCGAGAGCCTTCCAATCGTCCTTATTTTCAGATTTGATTCGCCAAATTTCTTTTGGAACTCACGGCTCATAAAGTGTTTCGCTCCTCCTGTGCCTCTCTCAGGCATTTGTGTTAAAAGCCGATGAGAGCTATCACAATGCGGTATCTCTCTTTTCTCCTTGGCTGCCAGGGTGCTCGGCCCTGAGTTTAGTGCTCACTGTAGCAACTTTCTCAGCCTGATTTCTGAAGTAGTTACTGTCTTCTCTTTCCCTCTTCAGTGTGACAGAGAGGAGAGAGCATGGCTCTGGAACCCAAAGGTATGGATTCCAGTCTTAGCTGTTCACCATGCTGGCTGTGTGGCCTTAGACACGTCACCTAACCCCTTTACACACGTGCCTCATTGGTAAAGTGCCTTTTCAACGTTGTCGTAAGGATTAGAGGTCAGGACCCAACATGCCTGGTGCTTGATGGGTGTTAATTAAAGCGAAGCTATTCTTCTTATTAACTCTTTTGTCCCTCGTATTGACGGTGCATTATTTCTTGGCCTGAGGTTGGTCGTCGCTGTTATTTGTCGACGTAAACGTCCTGAAACTCCTCGTGAGAGTCTGGGTTCACCACGGCCTACGACGGGTGTGAGAACTGGCCTCCCAGGTGGAGCCGCAGGGGACGCGGTCACTGGATGGCCCCAGCGGCGTTGTCTGGAAGTCTTTTGCTGCGTTCGCTGAGGCCGCCTTCCCATGGGCGGCCACCGAGGGAAGCCACAGGGACGCTGAGGGAGTGCAGGGCCCTCTGACAGGTGACGTCGACCCTCCCTTAGAACTGCGCCGAGGGCCCGAGATGCTTCCCCCAGACTCGCCCTCCATCCACTCTCTCCCTGCCACTTGAGTCACACGTGCATTGTCATCTGATGGCTCCCGCTGCCTCTCCCGGGCCCCACCTCATTTTCTCTCGCAGGTGCTTCCCGTTACAGGTTTCTTACACACGTGATCTCTCTTGGCATCTGCTTCTCAGAGGCTCCGGATTTGCCCACATACTGTTGGCCCAAAATGCGATGATGGACAGAGTGAGCGTCTCCTTCCTCCTGCTGGGAGTGGGCTTCGCCCGTCACGGACCCAGAGTGGGCCCGGGCCTTGCTCTGCAGCCGGTCTACGCACGCGGCCACCCGAAATGCTCTTCTCGCTCTTCTGTGGGCTCCTCGGCTGCATTCTAGAAGGAACGGGCGGCCCACGCATCTTCCATCTTGATCGTGAGGTTGTCCTAGACGAAGAGGAATGTCACAAAGAGCTTGGCTGGTTCTCAGGGGGTGGATCGGGCCATTTAAAAGTTCTGAGCTGTGTATTTATAGGCAACGTTTCCCTTCCTTAAACCGAACACCTCCCTGCAACTGGGCATTCCTCCTTGACTGGCTAAATGACATTTTAACACAGATTCTTGGCTATTTCCCTTCCCTACCGTATCAATAAGGCACTGAGACGTCTGTTAGCTGGACCCATGTGAAAACATCGTTGAGCTGCTGTTGCACCTCCAAGTCTGTTCAGGGGACTGAAACCAGTTGAAACTATTTGAAAAACCCATGAATTTGGGACAGTTTTGATGTTCTCCATTCTCAGCTGCGACCCTAGTCCTTTCAAATATGTCTGTATTTCGAGAACATTACTCAAAATGTATTATACACAATTGACACCATTTCCCTGTGTCTAAACACAAGCTCTAGTCACCAGCCCATAGCCCAGGCAGGAATAGGCTCCCAGCAGTGCTGAAGTCCAGAGGACCCAGCTGGGGGGACCGGAGACGGGTCGAGTGACTGTGAAGGATGCTATGGGCATCCAGGGGCTGGCCCAGGTCTCAGCCTGCAGACGGAGCCTTTGGACGGGAGCATCTGGTAGCTGGAAACAGGCAGAGGTGCAAGCCGAGTGGCAGTCAGACCCGGGAAAGGGCCCTGGGGGAGGTGGGGCCACCCTATTCGCTGAGAAGGAAGCATCTCCCGAGCGGAAGCACAGGGGAGACACAGGCCGGGCAGGGACCCAGAGAGCCAGCGACTAGCAAGAGCCTGACGGGCACACGAGGCAGGGGCCAAAGGGCTGCACACTCGCGCTGAGGCCCGAGCAGTGCTCCGAGGGCAAGCTCCTCCTGCTCTTTAGGACAGGGAGGAGCCTGGCGTCTGACTGCAGAGTCTGGGGGTGGGGGGTTGGGGGTG